>JADRCD010234952.1:0-18864 GCA_019843815.1 Montemys delectorum
CAAATCTGAGCTGAATGCTACAGACCCAGGCTGCCAGGAGATAGAGGAGCTGGCTCATTAACCCAGCCTAATGTCTCCTACCACAGACTCAGGGAAGAAGGCTCATTGGGCAGTCATCAAATGAGACCTCCATCAGCTTCCTTCTGCCTACATGACCTCAGTTTCCCCATCTGTAAACCCAGGAGTCCAGACAAAGAAGCAGAGTAGCTCGTGTTTCACATACATCCTTTGATTCTACCCTTCTCTTTGAAATTTGAAAGAAATTAGTCTAGACTTTCATCTTAAAGTGGGTCACCCGGGCTCCTTCCCATTATTTTGGGGACTCCTAGGGGCCGATAGGGGGCTCCTATTTGTCTAACTTGGGGTATTTGCCTTGTTAGTTGAAGTAGATTGTGAATCATCAGATCAGCACCCCACATTCTCCTTCCTGTTTCCATAGTGTATCTTCCCATTATGTTTCCTACTCCTAGCCCTTGACTAGCCAAAAATACCACAACAGGAGTCTCACTCTGAAGCAGACTTTATTGTCAGCATGCGTACACAAGCAGTGCCCTGCAGTAAAGCAATGTACTTAAAGTTAGAAGTGAAGTATCCCGGGCATTGGCATCTTCACCCATTTCTCCTATCAAGAGTCTCCCCCACTGAATCCCTTTTCCCTCAGACTCCTTTTTCTTCCTCTTCTGCTGATTCACATCTTTAATTTTTATGACATATGTAGAATAGCTTTCCTTTCACTTTATCTGGCTATTTTCCAGTGGCTTACATTCTTTGGCTCCATATTTTAGCACCTAAAACAGCCTACAAAATATATCTAAGACAAGGATAAGTTTTAATAGAACTTCTGATACCAATTGTTAAGAGTGTTTCTCTACTTCTATGCCAGGAACAGACATCACTAATCAGTCACACCACTCTTTGCCATGAATGGGCCATCTTTGCCAACAGATAGATGTAAGCAGACACTGCCAATTGATAATAGCTGTCTTGATGGATGTAATCTCTTTGAATCTCTGACTCCTGATAATAACACTTTCCTTCTCATTTTGACTTACTAATATCATTATAAAAATAACATCCTTTATAAATTCTAATGAAGATATTATTATTCATTTACATAGAAAAAGTCCAGATGGGGCTGGACAGAAAAGTGCTTTCTATGCAAGTCTAAGGATCAAAGTTCAGGGCCCCAGAACCCAGAATGGTGGCCACCTGTAATCTCAGCCTGTGGGAGGCAAAGACAGGGAATCCCTAAATCAAGCTAGCTGTCCAGGCTAGCTGGATGATGAGCTCTGGGTTCAGTATAAGAAGCTATCTCAGTGTATACAATCAAGGAAGACCTCTGGTGTCAGCCTGCAGTCTCCACATGCAGGAATGTGCACCTGAACACATAGATGTACCAATGCACCTGTAAACACACATACACACATGCACAGACATTACACACACACACACACACACACACACACACACACACACACGTACATATAAGCCAATATACAGAGAGATAAATGACTACAAATAAGAAGTGCAGACATGAGGACAGGACTTAGTCTTTGTTAAGGCTCCTCCCCCATGCTTGGCTGTAACAGTCTGCCACAGATTCTAATGTAGCCTGTGTTTGATCACACCTTTGGATTAAAGTGGGAAATGTTCTGTTTATATAAGAACATCATGGCTTCCTCCTCTGCTCAAAAATGTTCTCCCTCATCCTCCTCGCCTTGCCTTCCTCCCACCTGACTCTGAAGGCTCAGCCTACATGCTGCTCTCCCCAAGCAGTCATGTCTGACATTCCCTGTTAGTGACTGGCTTCAGCTCCCTTGTGCTGCCCCAATAGAGAGCCAAATACAACCTTTATCCTCATTTCCACTATGTTACTACCTACTTTGTTACTACCTACACTCCAACTAAATTCCATTCCTAGCAACAGATGAACATACACATAGTAGGTGCTCAATCAATGGTTGCTAAATGATGCTTGGCTACTTAACAGCTGCCTTCTAGGGAGTTTGTGAGAGCTAGGCTTAGCAAACTGCCTGACACATGGGAAGTGCTCATAAAGAAGAGCAGTGGCGTTGCTACTGGAGGACTGTATGACCTCTACTTACATTTCCATATTTAATCCTCATAAGAACATATGCAAAGACACTATGATTGTTCCCAGAGGAGAATGAGGATACTGAGACTCTGAGAAGTGGTGAGAGCTTGTTTATTGTGAGTGACAGCTGAGATGGGCAGACTGATCCTCCGCCCATGAGCTGTCCAAGGGAGAGCAGGGATGATCCATTAGCACTGGAACTTGAAGGTGAATATGGTTTCCTAGCAGAGGGAAGTCAGTTGTGACAGAACCAGGGCTCAGAACCTTGATGTTCATCAAGATCCAGTTCTTCTCTGGCCATTGGTGGTACCCATGGCTTTGGCAAAGGAAGAAATGGTACATTCTCAGTCTCTATGAACCCCATCCCCCAAGTAGGGGAAGTGTGGCCTCTGGTCGTTAAAGATGAGACAAAAACCTCACCAGTGAAACACTTTGTGTGTTCCTGAAGTTACTAGGCTGTACCTTAGAGAAACTGAGGACAAAAATCACACAGAAGAATGCACATAATACAATACACACAGACACATAGACACACACATGATATAAAATAAAAACAAGAGAAAAATATTTCTGTCCCATGAGTGTCTCAGTTAGGGTTTTACTGCTGTAAACAGATACCATGACCAAGGCAACACTTATAAGGACAACATTTAGTTGGGACTGGCTTACAGGTTCAGAGGTTCAGTCCATTATCATCAAGGTGGGAGCAAGGCAGCATCCAGGCAGACATGGAGCAGGAGAAACTGAGAGTTCTACATCTTCATCTGAAGGCTGCAAGTAGAAGACTGACTTCCAGGCAGCTAGGGTGAGGGTCTTAAGACCACACCCACATAGCCAGGCGGTGGTGGCAGCACTTGGGAGGCAGAGACAGGTGGATTTCTGAGTTCGAGGCCAGCCTGGTCTACAAAGTGAGTTCCAAGACAGCCAGGGCTACACAGAGAAACCCTGTCTTGAAAAACAAACAAACAAACAAACAAAGACCACACCCACAGTGACACACCTACTCCAACAAGGCTATACCTCCTAATAGTGCCACTCCCTGGGCCAAGCATATACAAACCATCACAATGAGTATATGAGTTTATGGGAGAACAGAAATGATTGCCAGAAAACAAAGAGAAATTATTGGATACAATTAATTGCTAACACTGCCTAAGATCTGAAAGTAGGCTGAGCAAACAAATTCTGCTAGGAGTGTTGTGCTCATTAACCCAAAGAAAGGAACCATTTCCTATGCGTGATTAATTCTCCGTCGTTGTCAGTGATTTACACAGCAGATGATCAAAGAGGAATTCCTTACCCACAGACAAACTGGCTGGGTACCAGCCATTTGGCCCACCCACACAGGACAGTTCTGTCTGTGTCGTTCCTGGGGGTCTATGGCTAATGTGATGACCCAGGAAGATGCTGTTTGTCTTTGGCAAAGCTCTCCCAGGGCACTAAAAGGAGCAACAATCAAGTGAGGCTCAGAGAGAGCCACAAGACATCTCTGTGCTCAGTGACTAAGGCATGCCTGGCAGCAGGCTTCTCTGGACTCCACTGATTCTTGCTGGTGCTTTAAGAAATAGGTGAAATCTGGAATCTAACACGAAGTGTGAGCAAGCTCAAGCTTAACCAAGAAAGTCCTTGTAACTAAAGGAGAGCCAGTATCATGGACTGTGCACCAGATCTTTGGAGACTTGTTCAGGATTTATTGAGCATCTACTATGATACTGCAAATTGAGCATGCTCTGGTTTCATCTCTCCATACTAGAGAGAAAGTGCCTTCCTGGGGACCAAATGGTTTCCTTCAGTGCTAGGGAGTAGGCAGAAATCCAAGTGACTCCCCAATGTTGTTTCCTTCTGCCACAGGCTAAAGATACTGAGGGAACAAGGGTGGGAAAAGAATCTCAAAATCAGTCATGTTGAAGAATAACAAAGACCCAGTTCACCCAGAGCACTGGAGTTCAACCTGAAAACTACTGCCTCCTAGAGGGCTGTAACTGTATTGCAAGCCAAATGCCTTCTCCGTAGTATACTACTTCCAGGGCTATAGACCTACTTACAGGGTGTTGAACCGCACTATTCTGAAGGAAAAACAAAGTCCATGCACTTTATGATGCTTAAACACCGCTCACCAGGAGCCTGATTTTGTCTGGGAGACCATACTAATTTGGATACATGACAGACTTAAGCTAGCAATGATGAAGGAAAAGAGAAGTAAAAAATGAGAGAAGATGAAGATGCCAGGACCCCTTTCTGGACCAGGGATGGTCTGTGATGGGCTCTTTACTCATAAACAGGAGAAGTTTTCATAGAACTAAATTTATTTGATTACTACAGTGATTCTTTATTGTGAAATGATACTTTTCTTTCTCTTTGTATCTTGTGTGTTTAAATCAGCCTTTTCTATGAAATGGTGACGTTGACAAAAGTTGTTCTTTTCAAGGACATCTTGGCAAATTCAAAAGTTGGCCAAATCTCTATTAGAACTCTCCTTTTATCCTTTCTTTGTGAATGTCACCTGTTCACAAACTGTCCAAATCAGGCAGCCAGTGCTATAAATGAGGACCAGGCAGAGATAGTTCTATGTCAGCACTGCAAGGGGCCAGACAATTTTTTCCTACTTGAGAGGGATCAGAAAAAAAAAGTTTCAATGGTGCTGACATTTGGGTTGAGCCTTTAAAGATGGATACACTTTTGTACACATAGAGATGAAGGTAAAATTGAGATGTCATTCCAAGTGAAAATGTAGATGGAACAAAAGGGTATTTCAAAATCAGTCAAGCTCAGGAACAGCAAAGGCCTACAGTAACTAGAGTGGTGGATTCTAACCTGGGAGGAGCCACCGCCTCCTAGAGAGGGATAGAGGTATTGCAAGGTAAAGATGGAATCTTGTCCTGAGAATAACTGCCTGTCAATGGTTCTAATCATTCATCTGCATTCCTGAGTTCAAAGATACACTTAGCCAACTGATCATCTTTGAAAAAGTGACTGCTAATAAGGGAATCAGGATTTTTTTTTTAAAAGCCAAAAAGAGATGATTATACTCATTCCTTAACCATGTGTTGGAAGCCTATTGTATCGCAGCCACTGTGGGAAGCATCTACTTGGTTGAACAACAACTGGGGCAAGGAAATCGTTGAGATGGTAGTTGTCACCTGGACAAGGAGTACAAGCAAGACAGGCAGGAAGAGTGGCGAAGAAAGGGCAGAAGAAGTGACTTGGGATATGATTAAAAGAATAAGCCTGTTTCATTGATGGATTTGATGGCTAGTAGTTTAAAGGAAGATAAAAGAATAAAAATGATTTTGGGGCTTTGGCCTGGGCAATTGAATTGATGACAATAATACTCTCCTGACTTATTTTCCTGTTGCTGTGATAGAATACCTTGCACGTGTAATATTGAAGAAAGGATGCTGCTATTTTGGCTCACAGTTCTAAAGTCATAGGGAAGGCGTGATAACAAGAGCAGGAGACAGCTGATCTGATTACACCCACAGTCAAGAAGCAGAGTGCTCTATGCTCAGCTCTCTTTCTCCATCACAAAGCCCAGGATCCCAGCCAGGGGACAGTGCCGCCCACAGTGGGCAAATCTTCCAAACTAAGTAAGTATGATCAAGGTACTCCCCCACAGGCATGTACAGAGGCACATTTCCATTGTGATTCTAGATTCCATTAACGTGAAAATTAGCACTGACCATCACAACTGTGAGAAAGGGTTTTAAACAGTGTTCAAAGCCTCATGGGAACCCTGACAGTAGGCAAGGGAGTCCTGAAAATAATTCAGGTCAGAAGAAGCCAGGGAGGACCAGAAGTGTCAAGGAAAGAAGTCTAGACATTTGTCTGAGAAAGACAGAGTGAGCACAAACTGTATACAAGGCACAAAGGAATGCAAGAACAATTTTCAAGTTAGGATACACATTCTGTCTTGGAACAGAAGCATAATAGGATAGGTTCTGGTGAAAAAGCAGGATTCTTGAAATATCAAGACCCAGCAGGAATGTAGAAGTCTCCTAATTGACACCAGACTGACACTTCTGTGAATTTTTGTGTTGAGAATTCAACCTCATGGCTTCTTAAAGCAGATGTGCCTCCCTAGTTCGAATGCACCTCTATTCAGCATCCTTCATCATGGCAGTGGAAATGGACCAGGTGGATGAGCTGATCTTGATTTACTATAATGTCAGCCACATTCACACATGCCCTAGAAATGGCACTAAGTAAAACAGGACCCATCTCACCCAGAGTTTCACCTCTCTCCAAATACATCCCACATCCAACAACTAACTGCCCAAAACTTGAAAGGTGTGGCCTATTTTAATACAGGAAGCTGTTATATCATCCTTACTCCAGAGCTCCCCATGGGGTCAAGCCATGGTCTTCAATGAACAATACAGCCTTCATTCACACCGTCTTTACCCTTCTTCCTCTTCCTATCTCCCTCCCTGTTTTAGTTTGTATAGGCTCCACCCAGGAAGTAGCACTATTAGAAGGTATGGCCTTGTTGGAGTAGGTGTGGCCTTGTTGGAGTAGGTGTGGCCTTGTTGGAGTGGGCATGGCCTTGTTGGAGGAGGTGTGGCCCTGTTGGAGTAGGGATGTCACTGGTATGTAGGCTTTAAGACCCTCATCCTAGCTCCCTGGAAGTCAATATTCTAATAGCAGCCTTCAGATGTAGATGTAGAACTCAGCTCCTCCTGCACCATGCCTGCCTGGATGCTGCCATATTCCTGCTTTGATGATGATGGACTGAACCTCTGAACCTGTAAGCCAGCTCTAATTAAATGTTGTCCTTATACGAGTTGCTTTGGTCATAGTGTCTGTTCACAGAAGTAAAACCCTAACTAAGACACTTCCTCTTTCTTCCCCCCCCCCACCTTCTCACCTCAATACATCAAGTTCATGAGAATTCTAGTGTCTGTCATTCTTGTCCTATGGAGCCCAATCTGAAATACAACATGGCCTCCAACCCTGAAATGCAGTGTTATCAGGAATATTAGTTTATGTTTTTATTACCTGCTACATACCAGATTCCTGTGATCTCAAAGCTCAATGCCACTGTTGCCACCCCACAGAAGAAAACACAAATGTTCTGAGAAGTGATGGCATGGAGAATCTGTATCAAGTTTCTTCCACTCTCAGATGGAGATGTTAACACCTTAAGGAATGCACTTTTCTTTCTGTACAACGATCCTTCCCTCCATTGCACACATTCTTAGGGCTCTCCCTCCCCCGCCCCTCTCCACTTCTAGGACCCACTCACCACCCTAGGCCAACAGGACCAATTACTTGACTTTCACAGCACATGACCTCCTAAGGCAGAAAATTCTTTGGTTTTCTTTCAAAATTCCCTTTTAAAAAAAAAAAGCCATAAACACTTCAGACCTCCCAAGACAGTTCTTGCTGCCTGTTTCTAGCATTTTCAGCATTTTCAATAAGGTATGTGTGGAGAGAACACAGGGGTCTTACAACCTTCTCTGTGAAGTCCTCAATATGATTGATGAAACACAAATCTAGTTTACAACTACAGAAGCTTTTCTCTCCAAAAAACTAAGCCTCATAGTGGTGGGAGCAAAGGCTCTGTATCCATGCTTCTCAGAAAGATGGGATGCAAGAGATGGGTGATGATTTGGAAGGAAGAAAAGGCCAGGTAAGCGTGATAATAGAAGAAGAGGAAAAATTAAGGAGCAAACACGGGTGCTCACTGTGGGTTGCTCCCCTGCCTAGAATCTTATCCCCCTTTCTATGGCTATTAACCTCTTATTTATGCTTTAAAACCCAATTCAAAGTTCATCAGTTTATGAACATTTATATGAGTTTCCCAACACAGCATCCACTACCCACAGTCCTACACAGCACAGACTGTGTACCATGGCATAAGAGCTCATTCTGTGATATAACTCAGGGTCATGTCCGCCTGTATTAGTTCCTTTTCCTGCCACAGTAGTAAAATCCTCAGATAAGATAATCTCAAAGGATAAAGGAGACATTTAGGCCAGTGTTTCTCAAATTGTGGGTCATGACCTCTTTGTGGGTCGAATGATTCTTTCATGGGGCTGATCTAAGACCATTAGAAAACACAAATATTTATGTTACAATTGATAACAGTAGCAAAATTCCAGTTATGAAGTAGCAATGAAGATAATTATGTGATTGAGGGTCACCACAACACGAGGCATTGTACTAAAAGAGTCTCAGTATTGGGAAGGTGAAGAACCACTAATTTAGGCTCACAGTCATCTTGGCAGGGAAGCCAGGGCAGCAAGACCATGAGGTCACTGATCACACTGCGTCACATCTGCAGTCAGGTGGCAGAGAGTGGTAAATTCTGGTGTTGGGCTCTCTTACCCCTTTTTATTCAGCTCAGGACCCCAGTTGGTGCTGCCCACATTTGGGGTAGGTCTTCCTATCTCAATTAACCTAGTCTAAATAATCCCTTAAGAGGTGCCCAGGAGCTTGTCTGCTAGGTTGCTTTGTGTCCTGTCAAACTGACAACTAATGTTAATGATCTCACATCACTTGATAGCTTGTATCACATTTCACTGGTTAGCTTGTATCACAGCACTTTTTAGATTTGAAACTTTGTCCTTCATCATCTCTACACCCAGGGTTCCTCATCTCTGTCACAGGGTGGGTGGGCATCTGGGGCTCAGCACAGTATATAGTGTGATGATCCATCGTTAATGAACTGATATCAATGTTCCTCTACTGTTACTGTAATAGCTGTAGCATGACTCATTCAGTGTCCTTCTTACCAATTAGTACTTTATCCTCGATAGCCTCACATTAATTAATGTGCATGTATGTCTGGCTTTTATAGATACACTGCAAGACCCCTGGGGAAAGAGTACCTATTGCACACATTCGCATCCCACACGGCCACAAGAACAGTGCCAGACACATAATACATGCTCAAATATTTACAGAATAAATTCTTAAAGCTTTGGTTACAATATAGATGCTTGTTTTGATTGGCAACAGAACAGATGTCGTTTGTATTTACACTCTTGTTTCCAAGACTAATTGATGTGAGTCTTGTAATCATAAAAACCCCTTTAAACTCTCCCCTAATAATGACAGAAGCCATCAATTAAACAAACCATTAGATGTATCAACAACCTATTAATCCAGTCTTCATGGAGGGAGGTTGGTTGGTTTTCAGTTGTCTGGCTGTGCAATAAAATTGTAGATAACTAGAATATCTGATTTGGTTTCAGATCTTTCATCAAGACCGCTTACTCTGTGTAATGAGGACTGGCTGACAGGTCCTATGTTTCAATCCCCAACACACACTTTAGAATCTAAGCATGGCCATGGATATGCCTGTACCCCAGTGCTAGGGTTGGGGGAGACAGGGTCTCCGAGGCTTGTTAGCAGTTTGCCTGGCTTCAGGTTCATACCTTGTCTCAAGGGAATAAGGCGGGCATAGTATTAAACTGACTCCTAATGATTTATTATTACACCCAAAGATTAGTCTACCTCTTTATTCTCATTACAGAAGCTTCTAATTGTTCTTGTGATTAACACAGAGACCACAAGTAGTCAATCGGCAAAGAATAAGAGATTTCCAAGTGAGGTGTTAAGTGGGACATAATCACATCCATCCTCCTAGTGCTCAAGGAACATTGTGGAAGACTGGATCGAAAGAGTGGATGAGTCAGAGATGATGGATGACTATAAAAAAGCTTCTAGATACATCAGGGCAGCTACATATGAGCTCACAGCATTGGGACACCATGCACAAAACCTGAACAGTTTCAAGCCAGACCAAATCCCAGCATGGAATGTGTATATGGGCACAAAGTCTCACCTTAGTTGAGTAGCTGTGGGCAACTGCTAGTTGCTGGGGGAGGAAGAGTTGAGTTTTGGCCACATATCCAAGAACATTTGGGCAGCACAAATTAGACTTGATGGTGAGAGAGATAGAGATAAAGGTAGAAATAGAGAGGGGGCCATAATATTGGGCCTGAAGGGGAAAGGGTAGAGTTGGGAGAAGATGGGGAAGGAACAAATATTTTCAAAATGTGTTATATGAAATTTAATAATTTTTAAAGTGATGAAGTGGAGAGCGATTGAGCTGAACATCTGGATCCTCCTCTGGATTCATCACATTGCTTTTTTTGTTTGTTTGTTTGTTTTGAGACAGGGTTTCTCTGTGTAGCCCTGGCTGTCCTGGAACTCACTCTGTAGACCAGGCTGGCCTCCAACTCAGAAATCTGCCTGCCTCTGCCTCCCAAGTGCTGGGATTAAAGGCGTGCGCCACCACTGCCCGGCCACATTGTTAAACATAGTAGCTTCATTCTAACAAGCAGACTTCTCAGCCTCTACAGTACTGAAAAAAAAATTCATCATCTCTTCCAGTGTCCAGATATGAATGGTATCACATGTCTACATGTTCTCCCCAAACACAAATACACACAGACCCATACACAAATATAAACACCATATGCACATAAATACATATGTGCCGCACACACTTATGCACATACAAACATATATATACTATACACACATACAGACACAAACATCTACCACAAATATACACATGTACTCATATCACACACACACACACACACACACACACACACACACACCACTACACATTTCCACGTACAAATCCACACTTTCATAAAATGAAAAAATGAGAGTGTCACTAACACAA
The DNA here is from genome assembly GCA_019843815.1 of Montemys delectorum. NCBI lineage: Eukaryota > Metazoa > Chordata > Mammalia > Rodentia > Muridae > Montemys > Montemys delectorum. Next base: position 10,737 of record JADRCD010234952.1, read on the forward strand.
ATGTGGATGCAGGTAATGACATACATACACACATTGCTCCACACACTTTGCTCATTCACGACAACTCTAAGAACGGTGTGAGGAATCTTGCAAAAAGAAGATGGAGGCCCTGGTTCTGCCACTAGCTTGTTGGTCAGCCATTTTGATCAGTTTCATGTCTGTATAATGGAGATGAACACCCGCACACAGAACTGTTATGAAGAGTAACTGATAATCTGAGAACAAGTGTTGGACCTGAGCTAGCCCAGCCTTTTTGCCTTCAAGACTTCATCCACTTTCACTATCAAGTATTCAACTTGACAACTGTTTTCTACCTACCTACTATGTGCTTGGCAGCAGAGGGAAAAGTAATACAGAAAGAACAGAGTGACCACCCTCACAGGATTTATGGTCTGGGACAGGAAGCAGATGGTACATGAGACACCTTGATAACATGTCATTAAAGAGATTATAAAGGGACATAGAGGAGGGAGGAGAACCAGCCAGGGCTATATGGTTGGAAAGCCACCAAAGGCTTCCTTCAGACAGTCATGAGCAGGTTTCCATGTGGCCATTGCTCAGCTCCCACCCACTCTCTGCCTGCGGTGTGGTGATGACAGTAACCACACTGAAGGCATCATTAGGTCATCTGCAGGAGTTCTGCATGGTCCGTGGTACCAGGAATAACATCATACTGAGGGAGAGTGTTAGTGCCCCAGACTTTCTCTTACAGAAGAGTCACACACCCTTGTCCATAAAGGACCTGTTCTAAAGACCCACGTAGATGCTAAAAACTATAGATCATTCCAAAATCTACATATACATGAAGGATTTGTCCTAGATGTATCTATGATAAAGTTTAATATACAAAATGAGTAGAATAGGAGGTTAATGAAAATTAAAGTAGGTTAATGATAAAGTAAAATGGATTAGTTATAACACACAGCATTGAGAATTACTTGAAACTTATTGGCTGTTGACATCTGGCAGGTTGGGATTGTGGCTGATTCCAGGTAACTGGAATGGCAGAAAGAAAAACTGTGATTAAGAGCCAACTTGAGAACCTCAAACCAGGTGGCCTGAGGAACAGGAATTTATCATATTATAGGTGCCAAAGAACCCAATAAAATTGAGAGTTGAGGTGTCAGCAAGAGGTTATTCCTGAGAGTTGTAAACATATCCACCCCTCTCTTTCTCCTAGCTTCAGGTCATTTCCTGTCAACCTTTGGCACCCCTGGCTTATAGAAACAGTTGTTGTATCTTGTTCTTATGCCTGCTGGTGCACAACTGCATCCAAATTCCACCCTCTCCTAAAGACATCTGCATATTGTGCCAGCTTCCATCCAAATCCTCCTCTCTCAGATCTAGTTGTATCTACAAGGACCCTATTCCCAAACACTCACACAGTCCCAGGCCCTGTGGAGTCAGAATTTGTTACATAGGTATGGGTGAATACCTTCCTTATTAAAGTGCTTGGGATGGGAGCATGATGTGATTGTTTATGTCTCCACAGGAAGCATGATGTGATGGTTCCTGTCTCCACAGGATCTAGAATCATCTGAGACCAGGGTCTACACACCAGTGAGGAAATATCTAGGGTTAGCTAGCTTCTGAGCATGTGAGGGACTATCTTGATTAGGTTAAGTGGGGTGGAAAGACCTATTTATGGGTAGGGTCATTCCCTGGGAAGACCTGTCCACTGTGGGTGGTCATTCTCTGGGTCAGGATCCTGGGCTGAGGAAAGAGGAGGAACTGAGTTGAGCACAGTATTGGTTTGCTTCTTCTTGACTCTAGATGTGATGTGATCAGCGCCTTCTATGCCTGCTGCCTCGACTTCTCCATTATGATGGCTTGTTTCTCTGTGATCCAGAATGAACCAGTTCTCTCTGAAGTAGCTTTTGTCAGGAAAAGAAACTAAAACACTTGAGGACATGAGTTAAGATGCACAGAACCCACATAAAACCTGGATAACTCTAATCTCACCACTCCTTCGGTCAGATGGGAGAATCTAGACACTCACAGGCCACCTATCTTGGCACACAGCAGGAATGAGTCCTTGTTTCAAAACAAGACAGAGGACCATGTAGAACTCAAGATTGAACTCTGACCTCTAAACACGTGCTATGTGGTCCATGTACAACTCCCCCACCCCACATGTCCCTCCTATACATAAATTATTTTAAAATACTTTATTATGGATATAGGGACAAATTTTCACCCTACTGAGTCTTGACCCCTTGCTGCTGTCACACACTCCAAATGGGGCTTAATAGTTCTAGAAACTTCTCCTTATATAACTAGAAACAGCATCATGGAAACTTACCAATTACCAGCACCAGCTGGCTGCAGTCACTTCTTCATGACCACTGCCAGCCCCTCCTCCAAGAATTCAGAATCTAGAACCCAGCTACCCTCTTTGTTCCTCCAGCCCTATGAATGATGAGCTGCTTTCTGCCTATGGCAGTTGAGGAGACAGCCTCTGTGTCTGCCCAGTGATCTCTGGCCCATGGATTCATAGCCATGTGTATGATTCCTTCTCCTGTGGCAGAGATGGGCTTCCTGCCTCATTCCTCACAGCAGAGGTGATGGGGTGTCATGGTGGAGACTAAATGAAGAGAATGACCTCGGCCTTGGCTTTTTTCTCTTGCTTCCTCACTCTGCTGAAGCCAGCAGCCATGTTGGGAGTCACCTATGGGGACACTCATGAGGTAAGGAGCTTCTCTCACACACAGCCAAATATTTCAGTGCAAAAGGCCATCGGGAGGCTGGATCCTGACCACAACCGTTGGAATGTTCTTGGAAGCAGATCCCTCCCTCAGTGGAAACTGACTTTGGAAAAGACCCCAGTTTCAGCTGGACCTGGTGATTGTCTTGTCAAATACCCTGAGACCCAGGGAACCCATACCACCTACCTGGATGGTTGGCTATGCAGATGAACTATGTGGCAAAGTGTTCCCTTCTTCCATCCCCATCCTCCAGTAGATGTTGAACCAATGCCCTGTATTCAATTCTGTTAAATTGACTTACATGATTACATCTCATTTTATGTGTGGGATGCTGGCTGTCTAAAGATAACATCTAAACCTGGACCTAAAGACATTTGGGGGTGGGCAACATGATCATATGGAAGAGTTTTAGAAATGGGCAGTGATGTATGCAAAGGTCCTGAAAACATTCACTCCTTAAAAATTGATTGAGTATCTACTATGTGCCATGTCCGGTGTGCTAAGTGCTGAAAATGTAATTATGGATAAGGAAGGGAAGCCCTGGTCTCCTGGAGATTGCCTCAGCGTCTCTTTGGTCAGAACAACAAGAAGATAAACCACTCAGAGGCTCCCACACGACAGACCCCAAACACTTACTACAGCTTTCTTAATCTGGGCTTGCTTTAAGTACAAGCCTCTAAGCTGGGGCTTCTCATTTGTAAAGGGAAGATAAAAATGTCTCCTAGCCAAGAACTGCAAGGTCAAGAGGGTATGGAGGCTGGAGGCTCATGGGAGATTTCTACAGAAGAAAGAGCCTCAGTGCATTAAGACAGAGCCACTTCATTTTAACAAAAGCTCCCAACTTAGAATAATCCACTACTCGCATCTGCCCAAGTGGCCAGTGGCCCTCTGCTGGCCCTGGAGCCAGCTTTTACCAAGGCCTGGGTTAACAGGATTCAACAAAGAGCCTGTTGCTTCTGGTTGGCTCCAGCTAGCAGGTCACTGGCCATTGATAAAACACAAGCTGTAATACAAAGAGCAGCCTCCCGGAGGCCACCAGTCCCATAAATCATCAGCCTGCAAGGGCTATTGAATTACCTCGGCAAGATGGATGACGCGGAGCTGGAAGGCCGCCTGATAAAGTTTCCCTCTAAATAATTCCACGTAGAAAGCTGGGTTGAGAAATGGAGTCTTTCTACCAGCTTGGCCCCGACCGTGCCACCTCTGCCAAGTGCTTCTGAGATAAACACATTTCCTTGTGGACTGCCAGAGTGACTGCAATGAAAAACGAAAATGCACTGCTGATCTCCACAGAAGGATCTACTTCCACCTGAGGCCCAAACAATGTTTTAGTGTAATAATAATTTATTGCTATTATCTGTGGTTCTAACTTAATAATAGCTATCACCCTTCATTATATACTTCCCAAACTCAAACTAATTTAAAGATCAGGACATCACTGGCCTTTGGATCCATATTGCCTATTGTTAGGCACACAGGAATCATTTGAGAGCTGGGCAAATCAATGACTGATCACATTGGTAGCTAAATAGCAATAATCACTGTCCTCCATTAAGTATATTAAATGCAGTTTGGTAATGGGCAAAACACTTGAACTCATTAAATCATGAAATAATCTCAGGATATGGTTCTGTCACTCTCTTCATTTGGTGAGAATATTAACTCTCAGGGACATGACATATCATATCACACCAGTGTCATATGCTGGTGTCAGAGCTGGGATTCAAACTTGTGTTCTTAACAGGAGTCAAGAAAGTTGTCCCTGCAAAGATACAAGTAGTGAGTCATATGAGCTTTGCAAACCCTTTGCCTCGGTAACAGCTACTTGCCTGCATCCCAATAATGCCAAAGCAACCATTGATGATACAGAAGCAAGCAAATGTCATTGTGTCACAATAAAACTTTATTTACACAAACAGGTAGAGGGCCAAATGGGACCCACGGTTTGTAGTATGAAAACCTCTGCTCCGTGTGGACTATGTTTCTCCTTCCACACATCTGTTTCCATATCAAAAATGTGATGGCTCTTCATGGGTTAACTTTATCCAACTTATTCATGATTCCTTTATTGTTTCTAGAAGGATTCTAGCACCATGGAAAAACAAGCCTCGTTAGTTATGAAGTTAAGGCGTGTCTTCTACTTCAGTCATTCACTGGATATGAGGAAAGGCCAATGATGCTGTAGAAACAGCAAGTTCCCACACCTCACTGACTTAATTAACATACAGCTCTTCCAGAGGTCTCAAGTGTAGTCCCCATCATCCACTTTGGGGACCTCATAACCACTTGTAACACCAACTCCGGGGCATTGAACACCCTCTTCTGGCTTCCATGGGCATTGAACTCATATGACATATGCACATACACACAGACGCATAGACACAGGGGTAAGAATAAATCTCCAGACAAGGTCATATGTACACAGGGTGTGGGAAGGAAGCAGACAAATCACTCCCAATTGAGAGCTTAGAGCAAGCTACTAACAATTAATGAATTGATCTAGTCATCAGCTCTCCAAGAGAGTTGTCCATCCCAGTTTAACATGGACCCAAGATGCTTCCAGTTGCAACGCTGCCATATCAACATTCTGCACTGTCCATCATGCATAGTGAGGAAAGGGGCCCTCTCAACTTTCTCATGGCAAAAGCTGTCAAAGACATTAACAACAGCAGGGCATTGGTCATCTTAACCATGAAGGGGGAAGGGCAGCGTATGTGAACATCAATATTCATCAAACCACTCACGAAACACTGAGGGACTACCTCTTCTAACAGATAATATAAATATGAGGATATCTATGTGAACAACACATGTTTTTACTGTTTATATTATGCTCACATTCTTAGAGGAGAGTCACATGGTCCCATTTCTAGATGACAAAACTCCAGATAGGTCAGTGACTACAGAAAGAAGAGAGAGAGAGAGAGAGAGAGAGAGAAAGAGAGAGAGAGAGAGAGAGAGAGAGAGAGAGAAGGAAGATCAGTTGCTTTTGGGGTTAAACTCCCACACAGGTTGTCCAAACTCAAGTGACCAGCCCTAGACACATGTACAAAAGAGCAAGACTGGACGGGCTCGGTAAGTTATACGTACATGTGTAAATATGTAGAAATACGCATATACATGAAGCAATAACAATTTGAAATAAATTGGGGAAGGAGATGGAGGGGACAAGAGGTGAGAGTAATGTAGATTCAGTGTTCATATATGAAATTTGAAAAAAAAAAAGATAAAGGCCTGCGTTCACACTTAGTAATGGGACTATTGTAACACATACATACAAAAACAACTTCCACAAAAAAATCCCAGGTAAGAACTCAAACGAATATATTAAGAGTTTAAACCTGAGGATTCTTTCCTTCCTTTGTTCTCCTACCATTTGTACATCCTAGAACAGAGAATCCAACTGGATCCATTTGCATCCCATAATGAGTCTGCTGGCTAGACCACTTTAGAGTTTTAATAATCTGCTCTTGAGCCATGAGCAGATTATTAAAACTAAGGAAAAAACACCAACATAGTTATATTCCAATAAAACTTTATTTACACAAACACAGGACCATAGTATGGCACTTCTACTCTTTTTGATTATACAGTACTAACTCCATCTGGACTTTGCATCCCTTGTTTGCAAATTGAGCATAAAATCCTTGGATCAACAGATATCTATCCCTGTTTTTGGATTCCCTGCAAGTCATTTTCCACTCTGACCCACATCTTCTTTATAATAGCTATTGAAGGTCAGTCTCCTGAGAATGACATGGAGTTCATGAACTCTGACATTCATGGGGCAGGAAATGTGCTTATACCTTGGAAAGAACACCAGAAAGGGCCTTAGTTATCAGATGGATCTATCAAATAGAGAAGGACTCTAGTATGGAGAGACCAAAGTGTGTCACCAAGCACTTCAGAAGACAAAGAACAGAGAGTCCCAGAGCCAAGAGCTTCAAACAAATGCCTTGAATATTTAGTATAATAATATATCACAGTAATTGTCCATTTTGCCCCACAGAGGGAAACTTGCAATGTATAGAAGCATTTTTAGTTGCCACAACAGATATTGTGTAAATCTAATGGACAGAGTCTATCAGTATTTATAACATTCTATAAGGAACAAGTTAACCCCTCTGCAGCAAAGGGTCCTATCCAAAATGTTAAGAAAGTTAGGATTTGGAGAACTTAAACTATTACCCAAGTCAGCTAGATCCTGTTACTCATTCACTCACTCATCATTAATCAATGATTATTGAATGTATATTGAGTTCCAGGCAGCAAATGAGGCCCAGAGAGTGTAACAGCTAACATAAACACACTCCTGTTTGAATGGACTTTATGGTCTAGTTGGAAAGGCAGACATTAAGCGAGCAATCAAACAAATGAGCATTTCATTACAAAAATAAATGGGAGGATGGAACAGAGTCTCTGGGAGTCTGCAGAAACTGCTGGGAAGGAGGTGGAAGGTTAGGGAGGACTTTGCTAATAGAGAAGCAAGAATTCTGAAAAGCTTCTAGGGATGAACTAACTGGGAAGGAAGAGAGATCTAGGCAAAGATGTGAGAGGAGCACACTGTGTTGGATCAGGATGTGAGATGTGTGCACGGAAAGTGATGGGTGCTGGGTACATGGTACAGCAGGTGTCAGGTACTGGGGTGTGCATACAGCGGATGTCAGGTACTGGGGTGTGTATACAGCAGGAGACAGGTGCTAGGGTGCATATACAGCAGGTGTCAGGTGCTGGGGTGCATGACACAGCAGGTGCCAGGTACTGGGGTGTGTATACAGCAGGTGTCAGGTGCTGGGGTGCATGACACAGCAGGTGCCAGGTACTGGGGTGTGTATACAGCAGGTGTCAGGTGCTGGGGTGCATATACAGCAGGTGTCAGGTGCTGGGGTGCATGACACAGCAGGTATCAGATGCTGGGTGCATGATACAGCAGGGACCTGATTCCTTAGCTCTGTGTGGAGCAGGTTTGGTCTTTGTCTTATGAACATGGAGAGTCTGACACATCTGAAACAAGGGATGAATAATCCACCTTTGTGCTTTGGACATATTATCCAGGCTGCATGGTGGAAAATGGTGTGAGAGGGGGGTGATGTGGATGAAGGAGCACCATGAGCAGGAGCACATCAGCAGGCTGTTATAGTTCTGCAAGTGAATGATTATGGGAGCTCAGTACTGGGTAGTGGGAGGGGACAGAAAAGTAGATATGACTGAGAGCTAACTGAGATGTGGGGTGTGACAAAGATGTCTTCTAGCCAGGTGGTGGTGGCGCACGCCTTTAATCCCAGCACTTGGGAGGCAGAGGCAGGCAGATTTCTGAGTTCAAGGCCAGCCTGGTCTACAGAGTGAGTTCCAGGACAGCCAGGGCTACACAGAGAAACCCTGTCTTAAAAAGCAAAAAAAAAAAAAAAAAAAAAAAAAAAAAA
>JADRCD010234953.1:0-39238 GCA_019843815.1 Montemys delectorum
GTGGGAGGCAAGGAGCAGAATTCCTCCCCATTCATGGCCGTCACATGACATCAGTGTGCATTCAAACCAAGCTGTGCTCCTTCTGAGGGCAGGACCCCATACCCCTGCTGGTCTCATTTTCAGAACCCAGCTGGGAGTCACTCAGAATATCACTGAACATGAAAGTGCCTACTATCACTGGGGTGAGCAGACAGGGAACAGATCCGTGGCCTGGATGATCTGACCTAGGGGAGGAAGATAGTCTCTGATTCCACTCTTAGCCTGGAGTATCCATCAGTTTCGTGGCTTCATAAAAGCTGAACCCCACTGCAGAAAGGAGCAGCGTGTATTGAACAAATCTCTAGAAACAAGTGGTTAACTGAGTAGTAACCGCCCCCCAAGGGAAGTAGGAGCCTATGGTGACCCTAAGCAACCCTGCTAATCTTCAAGTAACACTGCATTTGCCCCATAATGCCCCTAATTGGAGATCGTTGACCCAATAAAATATTGTGAATGACACATAAAGCATAGAGAGATGCCCGAATCTTTTGTAGAGGCTGCTAAACCTCTAATGCAAAGTATTGGTCAGCACAAAGTAAGAATTCCAGGCCTGATTCTCCTTTGTGGATTCTTATCCTTGAGTTCAAGACTAATGCTTTATTGGTTTCCTGCCCCACTGCTGATGCATATGGCACCATTGCCCATAGAGGCCAGTCAGTATTCTAAGCCAGGCCACTGGGGCGCTGATTGCACTCACCTTCCCTACTCTCCTTAGAGTCCTCTTCACACTAATACTGAAACCTGAGCTACTTGCTTAACCATACGGAAGGTCTGAGCACCATGGAAAGCTGAGTCCAAGCAGAAGTATGAGCATTCCAAAGCCCTGCAGTGTCTTATCGCCAACAGTGTTGGCCTAGGCGAGGTTTTACAGGAAGGCTGCCTCTCTGCATGTGGGGATCTCTGCTAGGAAACCAGCAGCTGCTTTCCCTTAAAACTATATAGGAGCATCCAAAGGAATTCACTTTAGGAAAGGATGAAAGGTTATTGCTGAGGTCATAACGCGATGGTATCTCAGAGAGCCATGGCACATCAAGTTTTCTAACCTTTGAAATGGCTGTCACAGGATACAAAATGAAGGGAAAGAAGGAAGAAAAGAAAAATAAGGAGGGAGGGAGGAAGGAAGGAAGGAAGGAAGGAAGGAAAGGAATTTGAGCAGTACTTTATATTTCTTCTAAGGAACTACATTATTTAGTTTATAAGTCTATCACATTCTGTCTTCATCGCTTTCAGTTTTGACATGATCCAGGGGACAGACAGGGCTCAGGATGAATAAAAGTATTTATGGATGATCAAGAGATAGGATAGGAATTCCAATCCAAGAGTGTAGCTAGTAATACATAGGGAAGGGGTCCCATATTCCAATATGATATATTGGCAATCAAGGACTTCTCTAGAAGTCTAGTCCTCTTGTACTGAAGGATATGTGTTTCCCATGTTAAAGAGCCCTCCGCATCCTTAAGTAAAGTCTTTGAAGAGTGCATACTGGTCTAGATAGAAGGGATAAGGAAACGGAAGTTAGTTCAGCATCATTTAGTATTAGTTTCAGAAATGGAGGTCATAGGTTTTGATAATGCACCTGGTCTTCAGGGTCCCCACCCTATTATAAGGACAAGCTTTGGGTTTTTGTGGGAGGAGTCTCTCCTTTGGAAAGGATTCCTGGCCATGCCAATACCATTTGTTCTCTTTGTTGTATTATAAATGGCCCATAGAGCAAACAGCTAACTTTTTTTTTAATATGATGCTTGCTCATATCTCCAGCAAGATCTGAGATTTTTTTTTTTTTTAAGAACGTCTCTCCCATGTGGAGAAAACCTAGGTCTCACCAATATGCCACATAGGTTTGAGAATGTTCCTAAGTCACATGCAGAACTGAGGAAATGTTCTTTGAAGCAAGATTAGAATCACTGTAGGGCCAGGTGACCTACACCGAGATGTCATACAACTGACAGAAAAATTCATCATATTGCTGTAAATCTGCCCAATGATCTCACTTGTTGGTAATCAAAGTACTGAATGAAAAACAAGTGATTGGAACAAATAGGTAGCAAGGGGTGAAGGAATGCATCCGTAAGCCTGGACCACTCACGGATTTTATATCCTTTGCATACAAAGTGAAAGTTATGCCATTCATAAGACAAAATCTTTAGCCTCAGCTTTCAGTTTAAAAAGTAGAAATTACCTTGACCCAGGGCAGGCCCCAAAGAAGGATAATTCTCCTGGATTCTACAACTACAGAATTGTCTATTCTCCTTGCAGCTGGTGATCAGAACGACTTCACCTAATGAGAGGCACATTGTTCTTGTGAGACTTAAAATCACTTTCTTCCAAAACAATGACAGCTTATGGAAAAGTAGGCATGTTTTCTGTTTAGAAGGATTTTCCCTTTAGCTCTTGCATTCTCTTCCAAGTCAGACAAATACTACCCCCCCTTACCGTGAACATTTTTTTTTTCTTTAAATTCATAGACAACTGAGGCTATTCAAAGAGACCTTATAACAATACTCGTGATTTTTACGTTCTTGGAGGACCAAAACAAAAGTGTGTTTCTCCTCCAAAGATGGACGTTACCTCCTCTGCCTACAGAAACTAAACTCCTCAGCATGAAACTTCTTTTTGAGTCCTTTCTTCTCAGCCCACAGTCACTGGGTCTTCTCTGAGATGACTACGATGTGACATCTTTTATTGGCTAGTCTTCCTCAAGTTTTAAGTTTGTCCTTTAAAGGCTTTGGGTTCTTTGTGCAAAAACAAAAAATTATATGTGTGTGTATGTATTGTTTTAGATTTTATCTTTACAAATGATATATTTACAACAATGTATGTATTATAAGAAAAATTTAGAACGATGGTTTAAACTTAAAAGGAAGAGAGGTATTGGATTTGGTTTACTTAAAAAAAAAGTGCTACACTTCATTTAGAAAAATGTGGATGCCTTTCTGTCCACTTTGTTATTATTTGTTTAAAGGAAATTTGCTTATGAGACCACGCACTACAGGATTAACCATGCCCTCATGTTTTTTTCTTATTCTCACAAATTCTCAGCCTGGAGTTAGTCTCGGTTCCCCTGTAAACTGCCAGTTTTTATAACAATGTGAGAGCAGTGTTATCTCTGACCTAAAAAGCTATTAAAACTCTGAAGACAAATAAATATACCCGAAAAAAAAAAAAGTGAGATAGACCCCAAGTTAAGAAACACAAACCTACTTTAGGAAATCTCTTTCGTACTTAAGTATTAAAACTGTTTCTCCTCCCGAGACTTAGGCTGCCCAAGTGATGTAAATTCCCCATTATGGTTGACATCATATCTGTAAACATCTCACTAAAGGCAAAATGAAGTTCACATTTACGCACATACCAGTGGGGAGAAAAGTAAACCATTCTCGTTTGCATTTAGCTATGCTGTTCAAATGTCACCAACTGAACCTCAAGGAAGAATTTGGTTTTGCCCACAATGTATATCACTTTCCCCTTGGCGAGGCGGCTGGTGTTAACACTAGGTTTAGGTTTAGCATTCACGCCAGTGAAATGTTTATAGATACTGTAGAAAACTTATTTTAAAATCCTGATTTCTCGTCAGCGCATTTGCATACTGTGCTGATTAATAAATTAGGCACCAATCATGTGTAAATCAATGTAAATCACTAGTTTATGTACATAATATAAACTATGTAAACTTCATTTTTTTCATGCAGAGCCCAAGTTCAGCTAAACCTATAAATCTTAAAGAAAGAGAAATCCAAATAAGAACAAAAGCCAAAGCTTTTGACAGGTCAGTGGTCTTAGAAGAAAGCCTGAAGTTCCAAACAGGGTTGCCTTAGGCAAAGGAAGCAGACACCCAGAACACTGAAAAGCGCTTCCAGCCAAGGACAGCTGGCTCTTCTTTGTTCCTTGTGCTTCAGTGAAGATTCTCTAGCCTGCCCCAACCAACCCTATGCAGATGGAGAGAAAGAGGACTAGGGTAGGAAGGACTCCTATGCCCAGCTGATTGGCTTCTTGACAGCTAATACATATTATAGTGTGTCTTTGTTTAAATTGCTCCAACAGATCCACCAATGCTTACATGAACAGGTTACCACACACTCCCCATTTTTTGGTCTGTTTTAAACTAAACCACACTCAGAAAATATCTTTGTCATCCTAATCTGAAATATATTGTAGCCTTGAAAAATATCTTGCTGAAGCTCTCTACACCATTATTGTTATTATTAATTATTATTATTATTATTACTATTATCATTATTTTATCTGGCAGCCTTGCATATCTACATGCCTGATTAAAAGTAAGGTACAGAGTCATTTGAATGAGAATGTCACTCCCAGGTATATCTCTTAGCCCTTTTGAAGTACCTGCTGACTTAACAGTGCCCCGTATACTTTTACTCCAATCAAAACAACTGATAGATTCACCAAGAGGGATTATATGAATGTCCTACCAGACGACTGTAGAAAGAAATTTGGGTCACATCGAGGCTTACATTCGTCTACTGAGGACAAAAAGCATCTGTAACATGAAAGATGTATCAGGATTGGAGTCAGGAAAATGGGCCTGTTACTTTGGGTCACGCCACACAAAAAGCCGTGAGATGCTGACACTGGCAAGTTATTTCCCATTCCTGAGTTTTTAGTTTTCTCATTTGTATAGTCAAGAATTCAAACGACACTTCATGGTCTCTCCCACCTCTAAACCCTCTGATTCTGAATATGAATTAAAATTCATTAAATGCTGCCACCCATGCAAAGACCCATGCACAGCTATGTGCTGGTCTATGGTTTTTTCTAAACCCACCCCCCCACCCCCCGCCATCTCCACAACACAGCACCTTCTAGAACCACAGGGGCTCTGGACCGATTCTGTATTTCTTTTCTGAGCAAAATTTCTTAGAGATACAGAGGAAGGACATTTTCATATTAAAGCGAGGGCACCGAAATAGCTGAGGTAGCTTCCTTGTTCGTAATATTGGGAAATGTAACAGTTGAACTGTAGCCTAATAGCCTTTCATGGGAAGGAAAATGGCCAGATTGGGCATTATGTACGTAACAAATGAGGAAGTTGCGCACGTGAGAGGAAATATCAGCTTGCTCTTATCCTTGGCCAAGTGCTCCATTATGGTAAATGTGTGTCACTGGGTGCTGTCGGCTGGTCCCAAGCAAGTTCAAAAAGGCTGTTTTGTGAGAAACAAGCAAGGGAAGGGGTTTCCTACAGAAGTTTCTTGAAACTTGACTAATAAATAGGCTGTAAAACTGACCAAGTGGTTACAGAGAGGCCTTTTTTTTTTTTTAACAGCTTGAATTGGTACAGTTTAAAGCAGCTACGGGTGAAACAGGACACAAAAGCGTATTGGGGAAGCACGGTTGAAAGAGAGTGAGAGATGAAAAAACTAAAACCAAATGTGAAAGTTTCCAGAAAGGAAGGTCAAACAGTAAAAGTTGCTGGAGCAGTAAACGAGGGATTGTTCTGTTGGGCCACATACTCAGCGCAGGTCCACTTGTCCATCCCACTCTGTCTTCAACATTCAATTTAACACCTTGTCCAGTCACCTTTTTCATGAATCTCCCCCAAAGAGCACAAGGAATAGGGCTCTCCTGGACACCGAAGAGCAGAGTTCACTCATCATCACCTCCAGCATTAGGATCACTGTTTAGATGAGGATGCGCAGTGGGTTTCCGGTACTCTGGACACTGTTAAGTGGGAGAGAGACCCGCCCACCGAACACCTCCCCAATCCCATCGATCTTTCCTAGGCACAGCTTTTTGGATGGTGCTCGTGAGTCCACCCTACAGCTACATTCTTCCCAACACAAACCCTCCCTGTGTACTATCTAGGCACGGTAAAAATCTGCTTCTTGCAATTGAAGAAAACCCACGGAGCTAGCTTCCTGGCATCCCGCAGCAACTCTCTCGATCCACCAGGAGCCTCTTTTGAACTCCCTTCCCTAAGTCTTTGCTCTTCACCAGAGCATGAACACGGTTCATCCTGCTGAACTTTGGCCAGGTTCTGCTCCATAAGTATTTACTGGGAGGGGGGAGGCTAAAGGGAGGAAATAAAAAGGGGAGGGAAGGATACCTCCTGCTTCTCCTCAGCCCTGCTTTGCCCCTCCCTTTCTATTTGCTCTCCTGAAGGTTGTATAAATCCTGTTCTTGGTTAGACGTCTCCTCATTAACAGTGTTATATACGTATAAATATATATATAAAATATATTCCTTTTTCCAGCCCTGTAGACATGAACTGATCTTCCCTTGACGATATAAAAACATGGCCATTTTTTTGGTTCGGTTGATTTGTCGCTCAAGTTACTTTATTTTTGTTTATTGGGTGGATATTTTTTCCCTGAATACTAGCTCTGTGAAGGAAAGTTAAAAGCGCAATGTGTGTAAAAAAAAAAAAATTAAAATTAAAGAAAAGCCTTTTTTTTCCTTTTTAAATGTATTTAAATTCTGGTTCTCTCTTCTGTTACTTTACACGTATGAATGCTCTGCTCTTCTGTGATCTTAAAACAAAATGAAATAAACGTGAAAAGGAGATGTGTCTTGGTTGCCCTGAGTCCAAGTGATCTTGCGGTTGGCTGCCCTGTTTCTTGAAGGCTTTGGTGAACGGCTCAGGAAATGGAGCCAATGGTAACAAACACCGAGCATGGGAGAGATAGACAAAATACTGGAAAATCGCTGCAAGGCTTTCTGACGGTGCTTCCTCTGCAGAAGTGAATGCAATATTTACCATAATTGTCTTCCATTAAGAAAAAACAAAGAGGGCAACTGATATTTTGTTTTCCTTTGTCTTCCTTCAGGGATAATGAGAAAAATGTGAGCAGATTACCCAGAGAGAAGCTGCAGAGGCATGGAACAGCTCTTGAATGAGAACTCAGAGTTGGTCCTTAGGCTGTGACCTCAAGAGGGCACCTTGTCCTTTCATCAATGTCTCCATGTCTGCAGTTGTCTTTCAGGGTTAGCTTGAATGAGACTCCAAGCAACCTCCCAAAGTTGTCTATTATTTCTACCTATGAAAATACAGTGTGCTCTTGCTTCATGAGATAGTCACAAAATCTTCACAGCGTCCTTACAGCCTTGCCTCAGGCTAGACAGAAGCCAGCAAGAGAAAAAGAAGAACCAGGCATTTCACAGTTGAAATAAAACCGAGGGTGGCTAATTAATTGTTTATTAAGATGACCAAGAAGGTCCATAGTTTATTTTTAGGAGTTCAATCAGGTCTCAAACACATTCAGGAAAATGGGTCCTAACTTTGCTCCTTCACAGGGGAATGAAAGAGTGAGCCCTGATGCTTAGCTCCCATAAAACAGAAAGGATCTCAGGAAAACAAAACAAAACAAAACAAAAACTTTTCCTTCTGACTTCTGGGTCAAGAAGGCAGCAGAGAGATGTAGTCTCTACATATTTGAATTTCATTTTTAAAAACAATCATAAAATGCCCTCTACAATATGTTTATCAAACTCAGGGTTAAAGATTCAGTACTCAGACAGGGATAGATAGCTCTGTTCACACACCAACTAGAAGTCTGGGAGGAAATGATAACCTTTAGTTGTGACCAACTGACTGCACTGCACTGGGGGATGAATGGTTCCGGCCGAATCTCCAGGCTCAGTAGTATGCAAGAATGACTTGAGGGATCGGAAAGCCTTAGCTCAGGATTTTATTACTGCAAAAGAGTACACACAGAACCAGTCAAGGGAGAGCTGGGGAATCCTGCCTAGGAAGGTACATGGTGTAAGGCAGCATTTCTCTCCTAACACGTAGACATAGTTTCAACCAGTCAAAGTCAACTGAGTTTGGATGTTCGAAATGTATTAAGTGTTGTTGGCCCTTTGAGAGTTCATTATATAGGTATGGAAGACTGCTCTCTGGACACACTCTGGAATGCAGCCTCCAACTACTTTCTATGGTCCAGAGGTCAGGCTGATACTGTAACCCACAACGATACTGGCCTACTTCCCTCAGCTCTAGACTGAGCATTCTAGCATGGCCATCCCCCAGATGCACATTAAAATAAACCGTCAGGTGTGCTCCAAAGGGGTCCAACATCAGTAACAAAGAAAAGAACAACTGTTACATGGAAGATTCTAAAGACTCCAGGACCTGACAACAGAGTCCACTCAACTTTTTTTTTTTTTTTAAGGAAAAAAAAAAAAAACAACGTTGTATTACCCACCTTTACAAAAATCATTTGGAGTCTTGAAATTTTCTCAGACAATTTGAGGTTTTATTTCCTTTAATCCACAGAAGCATCAGGGTTTGAAAGCTACCACCTCCTGAGTCTTTGTGATCACCACAAGCTCAAAGGAGATTCTGTGATACCACTGTCTTTACCTGCGCCTGTTTCAAAGCAAGTTTAACACATCGTGTTAGGACTGTGAGTTAGGGGAGTCTGTGAACATCATTTCCTGAGGAAGGGCCTGATCTCCTGCACCTTTGGGTCCCCTTATACTTAGCCTGATGCTAAATCCATAGTTTGAGCTTGACAATTGTTGAAGTACCATCAAATATTGTTCACTTCCTCCCACAAAGCTGAAACCTGTGCAATATGTTTTTTAACAGCCACTGTCATGTTATCACTGTAGGAGTATTCCTGAACCCACAGCTATGAAACAAAAGATTGACCCTTCCCTCACCTACAGAACACAGGGGAAAACACAGGAAGTCGTAATCCATCAATGTGAAGCGACCAAAGCTGTCTCTCTACTTTGATTCCTTTTTTTTCCATATATAAATCATTTATTCATAATAGTTCATTATGAAGCAAGTCGCACACATAAAGGAAATAGAGTAAAACATCCTACAGCTCTGATAATTTTTTAAAACAATATTTCTAACCCATATCAAGACTGGAGAAAGGAAACTCAATAGGAAGAAAAACATCTCAAGTGCAAGTAACCCCTATCTCTGTTAGGAGTCTCACAAAAGCACCAATCTAATGGCGATAACATATACTCAGAGGGACAGATGATGACACACAAAAGTCCTGTGCTTGCTGTATTCTCCTGGACCATCCATTATTTCCCACTGATTCACTTCCTCCTGCAGAATTACCAGATCTCCAAGGGAAGGGATCAAAGGAGACCTCCAGTTTAGATGCTCTGTCTGAATAATGCCTGCAAGTGGTTTTGTGCACCCACTTAACTTGTTATAATTGCTAGCAAAGAACCTGCATTATAAAGGCTTTCATGGACTGCTTGGTCCCGTTGTCAAAAAACTCATCCTCAACATAGTTATTTGGTAGTAACACATCACAGGATTTCGTTAAGACAACATGATATCACACATTTAGGATCTAATTTGAGTGGACTGGTCTCCATGAAGAAGACAAGGTTACAAGGTCTCTGCCTGTATACAAAGGTCATGACTAATTACAGCCGCAGGTCCTGTGAGAAGCGCTGCAGCAGAGGCTTTGACTGGATCCAGTGGAGGTCATTAAATAACCCAGGCTGATGCTAGAACAGAAGTCACTACCTGAAAACTGACAGTGAGGCCCCATGGCCAAGGTCAACGTCAGTACAGTTCACTGAAAGTAGAGAGATCGAGCCGGTGAGGACCTGAAGCCTTTGCCCCTATAGTCTAGTCTTTTTTGGCACAAGATCAATGTTTTGTCCACTTTGGTTCTTAAATTATTTTCTTTTTCCTTTAAACCATTCAAAGCTTTGTCCTGATCAAAGGATACCAAATTGAAGGACGTCTCAGAGCCAGGAATTGTGTCCTGGAGTACATACTGAGAGAAGTTGCCTCAAGTAAGCAAGTTTCTCAGATCCAACATTTCTCCAGAGGGCTCTGCTGACTAGTTTCTGAGTTTTCAAAATCATGACATTTGTTTATTTATTTTCTCTAAGGCAAAGTCAAACTTTAGTTATTTTCTCTTTACGTTGTATTATTCTGGGTCTCCCTCCTTACCTATGCCTGCCACCCACACCAAAAAACTTCTAGCTCCTCTCTGGCAAAAAGCTCCTATTTCCCAACACAAAACCAAAGAAAACCCCTGAGTTTCTGTCTACCCGAAGAAGACAATTCCCCAAGGATGCACAAATACCAGAAGTAATCCTCACTAGAAATTCAAGAATGAAGAAAATAGTAGATGAAGGAAAATTGAGATTACAGACCTGAGCAGCTCCTGTGTGAGTCACACCGAACGCTACCAGGCCAAGGCAGGATAGTCTCGCCACCACAACAGGGATTCTACCCAGAGACCCAGAGTTCCTTGGAGTAGCAAGTCAGTCTTTAGGTCCTTTGACTACAGCAGGTCCTCTCTCTTCTCCTTTTTGGCTTTTATACAATTAGCACAACCCACACTATGGAGATTTAGTTTTAACTCTTCAACAATAGACAGGCTAAGGGTCTACAGGAGACTAGAGGAACTTTTAGTAACGTTTGAGCAAATCCTTTTTTTTTTTTTAAGGTTCTAAATTTTACTACTGGGCAAACATCCTAATTTAGACATGAGCGAGTCTCCAGGTTAAAAATGTTGAAATCCATCTGGTAGGACGGATCGATAGCCACAATTCAGTATAACCCCTCAGTCTTGCCATTGTGTGAATCCTTACAGACCCAGCTTCGTTCTCCTCTAGTGTCCTCTCTCTTAGAGTGGCACCTGATTTTGTTACCAGTTTTCATCTGAACTGCTTCTGTTTCTTGCCCGGGAATCACTTGATTCTGAACACTGTGAGTAGACGTGGCGAGAAGCCGAACCAGGCATGATGCGCGCAATGGCGGAGGACAGGAGAAGAGCTGAGCAAATTCTTAAATGAAAGAAATCAAACAAAATAACAATCTCATTATCAAGAGACTAAGAATTCCTTCTAGGTGGGGGTGTCGCCTCTATCTATGCAAACACACTTGGGCCGTGCACTTGAAAACGCCCCTGGTAAGCCTACCGTGTCAGTATAGACGTTGGGAAAGGGAGGTAAGAGGACGAGGAATTTAATACACAGTGAATATTCAGCCTAGGCTAAATAATATCAAATCTCAAAAAAGAAAATAAAAAGAAAGGAAAGGAGGGGAGAAGCGGGAGGAAGAAGAGAGGAAGAAAGAGTGCCTTATAATTCAAGGTCCATTCAGCTTCCCACCCCTTCACCTTTCCACAGACCCAGCCTGCTACAGTGGCGCCTGGCGACCATCTGTCAGGCCAGGCGAGTCAGGGAGCTTTTCATCTCTCTTGTTGTACACCCACAATCTGCAGCTTTGAGCATGTGTCTTGAGGCTAATGGCTGACACTGCCTAGAAAGAGACCGAGGCCTTCTTATATGTCTTTTTTTTTTTTTTAACTTATGTTAACAAAATCCAATTTCCAGAAAGAGTTCAAGCCTAAGTCAGACTTCTTGTTTTAGCAGATGAAGATTTCTTATTCCATGTAACAACACTTTGGTGTTTTCTTCCCTTAATCACAATGCATGGTGGGGTAACGGTATTGTCAAATACTTGAACAAACCAAGAATCCCAATTAACCGATGCCGCCTTCCATCCTGAATGCACAGGAGAAGAGAACAAAGAAAGCAGGTCTCCAAACACAGTTAATGTGAAGAGCACAGGCCCGTGTGCTCTCAAGACATAGCATCTTTCTCACTTGAAGCACTCCATGGAAAACACACCCCTCACCTTCTCAAAGACCTTTTGAAACTATGAAATAATGAAACAGAGGTTAAAATAAAAATCCCCGGTGGTTACAGTCACAGTTCTCATTAACATTTTAAATGGTTATTTTTAATGGTACATTTAACTAAAGCTAACTTATCCATGGGAAAAGAATGTGGCCATTAAGACCGGCATCTGTTGAACAAACTGAGGTTCCACATTCGGTGGTGCGTGATTTTATAACAGCAAGAATATTACATGCTAACAGCAGACTCATTAGCATTAATTGCTGCATTTAGTCCCACTTAAAACCTTCTGTATCTATAACATTTGCTAAATGCATCATCCATTTTGGAAAAAAGTAATCCCCTAAAATGTTATCACATGAGTTACACTGGAACTAAACCCAGGCAGGCAAGTGGGTATAGAGATGGGGATGCTGATAGCCCTCCACCAGCAATCGAACAATGGAGTAGAAACACTGTAGGTCATGGGAAACTCAACTTGAAAAGATGTGGTAGTGAGGGAGTCTTCCCTTCAATGGGAAATGAGGAGAAAGTCTTGAGAGATTGAACTACAGTGATGCCAAACATTTTGTCGCCAACCATTTTCTTATTCATCTTCACATCTCCCAGGTGAGAGATACCTGAGGACCAGCCAACACTCGAATCCAGTTACTTTCTTCAGCAAACTCTTGTCTCATGGTGATTTTATCTCCCAAGAGACAGACTTTTGACATCAATGTATAGTAATAATTTCATGACCCTTTCACAGAGCTTGTTATCTGGCCAACCAGATTTTGTCAAGAGCTGAATGAAGGAGAGACTGGAGTTACTAAGGTATGATATTCTGAAACCCTTCATTGAATACAAAAGGAAGATTTTCTAAATCTCTTGCCACCTATAATATCTTAACTATCCCCTTTTTCCTTAAAAAAAAAAAATTCATTCTGAGTTCTATTTTCTTTTCCTTAGTCTCTCTCAGAATATCTCACACACACACACACACACACACACACACACACACAAAGCTGTTAATATTAGTTGTGTGGTTTTGTTTGTTTGTTTTTGGTTTGGTTTGGTTTGGTTTGATTTGTTTGTTTGGTTTGGTTTGTCTTCCACCAGAATTTTTCCCAGTTACCTCCTGTCACAGACAACCAGTTTAGAGCATGGGCTAGCATCCTGTTAAAACACTATCCATTCAGTCATTCTCACTCACAGATTTCTGGTCCATGTAATTTTCCAAGTGCTTTTCTGAGTGCTGGGATACTGAGGTGAGTGAAGAGGAGTCCTGGTCTTACCTTCTTCTTCAGTAGCTTGCTCCAACTTCAAGTTGAAGAGGATGTTCAAAAAACAAGAATTAAGGTAGCCCACCAACACTTTCTATTGAAGGACATATAGCCATGACTCATGAGTAGGATTAGCAGGCAGATGAGATGAGAAATCTGCAAAACAAGGTGTAAACTACATCACAGAGATGCAGAGCTCTACAACCATGGGAAGCTGATTTAAATAAACCATTGGGATGCAGCTGAGAGGGCTCCATCAGTAAAGCCCGTGCCTTGAAAGCAGGAAGGATTGAGATTGAACACCCAAACCTACTTGGGACGCTCACCCTTGGACCAGACGAAGGCTTTGCCATGTTCAGCCCCACTTGGGGAAGGCTGTGCCATCTCCATAGGTTTGAGGTGTTGGGATACTTGTCATGTCTGTGTCCATGTCCACGATGCACTCAGGATTTTACCCACTGCCTACAATGATTTGAATGTGTTGCCCTTAAAACATGGTTTGGGAATTTAACCCTCAAACAACAGTATGTATAGCAGGTCCAAAACTGTGGTGATTATATCTTAAGAATAAATAATAAAAGGTCAGACATCAACAAGGACTCCATCTTTGACTCTCATCCCAGAAACAGAGGCCAAAGCTTTCTATGCATTATACATTAGTTGGTGCTACTCTGTTGTAGCAGCACAAAGTGGATGGAGTGGAACCCAAATGTGCATCGATGCCCCTACAGACCTTGCTCATACATACTACACTGACTCTACGCACAAGAGAAAACTGCCACTTGGAAGATAAGCTGTGGGAAGAACATCCAGTGAAGCAGAGCCTGTGGTTTACACAATGACTTCTAACTAGCTGTCTTAGGCATCCAGGCACAATTATATTCACAGAGAATCCATGGTGGAGCAGTAGCAGTTAGTCTGTTTCCCAGCTGAGGGAACCGAAGTTCAGGAAACTCTTATTTGAGGTGACACAGCCATCTGCATAGGGTAACCATAGGTCTACTGAGTCTTTTGTGTCTAACATGAGGTTTTTCTCCACTGCAGACTTCCCTATCCTTGTGAAATCTGGAAAGCGAATGCTCAGTAACATGTGTGAACATGCTTAGAGAGTGATACCTTAACCTCCGGTGCCTTTGCATGCATATGCTTAGTCATAGCACCTACATAGCACCCCAGGCAGCTTGCAACCACCTGTAACTCTGGTCCAAGGGGATGAGATAATAAGCAGAAACAACAATACATAAGACTGGCTCAAACTGACTGTTGTCCTTAGACAAGAGGAAGAAACAAAGAAATATCAAGAATGAACCAGCACTCTGAACAGTGGAAAGCCTAGATGTAGACACATCATTGAAAGTGGCCACCAGCCTGCAAAGGACAGAGACCCCAAGAGAAACTGAGACTATAGACACCTCAATGACTTCAGCCTTCCTTTTTTATTTTTATTTTTTATTTTGGGGTTTTTTTTGGGGGGCGGGCAGAGGTTGGTTGGTTGGTTGGTTGGTTGGGTTTTTGTTGTTGTTGTTGTTTTGTTTTGTTTTTTGTTTTTGTTTTTTTTTTCCGATCTCCAAAGTATGTTTTTCCCATTTAAGGTGCTTTTCTGCAACACAATCCACTGGCTGCAATGAAAAATGGCTCGTCTCCAAGCTGAATTTCTATCTTCAGGTGTCCTTGGCACGGCCCAGAAGGAGGCTGACTTCCGAGAGTTGCCTCTGAAAGCATCTTGATAATGCTGATTCAGGAGATGCCCATTCCACCCCTGCAACCAGCCCACAATGTGGTAAAATAAGCTGTATTGACCAAAACATTTTCATGAAACCATTTGTTATGGTAAATGAGTTTGGGCATCACTGCCCACACCCATCTGCAATGATTAATCTCCTGCCAAAACAGTTTTTATCATCCTGTCCAGGCTTTTGAAATGTGACCTTCCTCTCCAATTTTGGAATCAAATTCAGCAGTGTTGGCAAAATAGTAGTGACTAAGGCTGGTGTCTAGAAAATTCCTTTCAACCTTTTTTACAGCTTGCATGGAGATCAGGCCAACAGAGACCTAGCAAAATCTCTCTCCTTTTGTTGTGTCGAAGAAGACAAAAGAGAGGAGTCAGGGGTTACAGATATGACTCCAAAGGAGCGATATTTTTGTGGCTCCCCATGACTTTTACAGGTTGGCTTTACTTTTGGTTGCTGTTGTTGAATCGGTGGCAGAAGCCCTGGAAAAGTATTTGTCACATGCAATTGGATTCTTTGCAGCTACACTTCTATTTCCCTAAGGGTCCGCGAGTCCATAGAGGTCAGCGGAGAGGGGAGAGAGTGCGTGTGACTGTGCATGAATCAGAATAAGAACAAAAAGATGTGGTCGATGGCGGCTGGGAAAGACTGGAGTTAATAAGCCAGCATGCGCCGAAGGATTCTATCAGGCACAGGAATGGATGACATAATTGTTTTCTGCCTCTAATGATCTCAGTGATGTGGGATACAGGAGAATATTAAAACAAGACAGAAAGATGGAAACTCATTTTCAGCAGCTGTCAACCAAAATGGGATGTAAACTAGGAGAGAGGCATATTGAAATGTTCACAGGGTTCACTTCATCAAAATGAGCCTTTACCTCTCCCAGATGTCACGCCCTCCTTCTCTTGAGCGGAAGCCACCTCCCTCCCGCGCCACCCCGCAAACTGTTGCTCCTTGTATTCTTCCCACAACCTCTGCTGTCACTCCAGTCTCTCGTCGCTGTCAGCTTGCCTCTCTCCCTTCTTAACATCGTTTACTTTTTCCTATTCCTCTCTTTCCTCACCCACAAACATTGTGTTTTTACAGTCTCTTTCCTTTCTTCTCTCTACCCCTCCCCCTCAGTTCTTTCATTAATAAGTAACTGAGTGAACCTGGAAACCCGTTTTGTGATCCCAGGAGTTGAATGGAGACAGAAAAAAAGAAGAAGAAGAAGAAAGAAAGAAAAATCCCTTTGAAAAACACTCCAGTGTCACTGCCCCGCCTCGGGTGCGGGTGGGCTGTGGCGTCGGCGAAGCCGCGATGCTCGCACGCGCCACGAGGGGGCAGAGGTGCGCGCCAGCGAGCCCGCACCGCGATCCAGCGCGGCAGGAAGTGCTTGGAGGGCGGGCGCCTGCGGCTGCTCGCTTGGCGTCACCCATCACCGCAGTTGACAGCCGCGTAAGGTTTCTGCCTGCTCCCTGGACGTCCACGGATGGGCGCGGCGAAGAAGCCAAGGATTCCTGTTGAATGCGGGAGGGGTTAAGTCTGCCTCGGGCCAATACAGATAGCTCTTTCCCCGAAACAAAGGAGTCAGTCGTGCTGTTATGGTCAGAACATCAAGAAGCCTAGCTGGGGGAGCCCCTAGGAGCCCAGCAGCTTACCGAGGTCCCCTTTGCTTCCCTGTCCCAGCTCTTCCCCGCCTGCGATGCAAGGGGCAAATTCCTGAGTTCCTCAGTCCCCTTCCCAGGCAGCTGGAACAAGGTCGCTGTGAATCTAAACGTGCAGCATGCTTGGCCTTTTGGGTGACAGGCGAGATTAGAAGTAGCCCACAGGCACCTTGTAGGGGAAGGATTGATTAACATTCTTCCCCTGCGGGTTCAGTTTCCTGCAAATGGCAGTAGGCTCAACTCAGCAGCAGATGGCGGTAACGCTTCGGCCAACCTGAGGATTCTCTGTGACTGGACACACAAGAACACACACACACACACACACACACACACACACACACACACCACCATGCACCACATACCACCACGCCTTGAGCAAGCACGCTGTGGGAGTCTGGAGCCCCTCAGGGATTCTGATCCCTCTAGTATATTCCAAAGCAAGATGGAGAGAATGACCACAATGGCCGCGCAGTAATAGCAAGCATTTATTGACCGCTCTGAGCCAGGTGTGCACTGCTTTTACAAGACGGGTAGTAGAATAATGGTATTCAACTTTAATAAGATGAGGTAAGGTTAGTTAAGAAATTAACTGCACGTGTTTTCCTTGGCTTTAAGTTATGAGAATATACAGATGCATTTTTACATGCAAAGAAGGTAACTAGGCCTCTCTCTCTCTCTCTCTCTCTCTCTCTCTCGTCTCTCTCTCTCTCTCTCTCTCTCTCTCTCTCTCTCTCTCTCTCTCTAGAGGAGCAGACGACTCTTCATTTATTTAATTATTTATTTATTAGCTTTTAAAGGATTAGAATTATTCGACCGACTGCTTTTAGACAGGATTCCCCCTCTGCTAACCGTACTTTAAAAATGGAAATCTTAGTGCAGCGGTCTGCCTTTACAGCTTTTCCCAGAGGAAACAGCTCCAGACAGGCGGCGGCGGCTTCTCCAGGTGGTCGTAGGTGGGACCCGAGGGACTGGTGCTACTGTCGCGTGGAGGAAGTGGTTCCCTAGCTGTTGCAGGGCTGTTGCCTTTTGCACAGTCTCTTCACAGGATTGCTTTTCACTCCAAACAACCCTGTCACACATTGGATCTAGCCATCACTGTGTTTCTATGAACCCATGAGACACAGGGACGATTTATCAGAGAAGAGGAGGGTTGGCAGAGAGGCTGGGGTGGAGGTGACTACTGCTCTGAGGGTTAAGGACGTTTAATGGGAAGAAAGTGTGGCTAAGAGAAAACACGCGTTTCACACACCTGGGTGGGAGGCGTCGTTAAACTTCAGGAAATGGAGCGCTGTGTTACTTGAGACCACAGGTATGGGAGCTATGGTGAAGGAGTCTGACAACGAAGCAGACAGACTCACCCACTTGGTCAAGGAGAAAAATAGGAACCATGTGGAGAAGTTCCCCCTTTGGGAATGTCCTCTGGTCCCAGAGATTCGTATATAATTTTATAGGAGAAGAAAGAGATCCTCAAACATGACTAAGTTTGGGAGAAACAAACTTTCATTTTATTTTACTTACACGTTTTAAAAATCTCATTTTGTTTCAGTATACCTGTAATACCTGTAATACCTGTAATACCAACATGTCCAGGAAATCTCTTGTTTTAAAAATCTTATAAACTTTATTATAAAAAGGCTTGCAAATCAATAAAAAAAAAATCACAGTAAAATAAACCAGAGGTCTTCTTAGACTAAATTTGCTTTTTGTAAAAGCCTGCTCAAGTGGGCATAATGATCAGAAGGTCAGTTAAAGAACTTAGGTGTAGTGATCACAACCACACAACTGGTAAGCAGTGATAAAGCCAGGATTTTGGCACAGGTAATTTAATTAAAAAAAAAAAGGAGGAATTATGCACTGTATAGTCTCTTTCTGTAAGACTCGACCTCAGTCAAAGGGCCAAAGTAAATATTGGTAATAGACCCAATCAAAATCCCAGGCTCCCTGATAATACAGTGAGGAGCGCTGTGGCGCTCACAGCAGTGGGAAGACACATAAGTGACACCAGATGGACAAGGACTTTTCAAAGCTCAAGATCACAAGCCAATACTGAGAACCTATTAAAGCCTGGAAGGAATTTAAGGTAGGTAAGTTTATTAAGTGCAATGGAAAATTCTCTGCCATATCCTTTTTCCTAGAAGCAAATAAGATGATAACGATAACAATGATGAGGACAATGACAACTGGCAGACTTTAGGTGGAAATTTCAATGAGTTGGGAACAACATCCTTCCATTTTGATGCTTATTGCTTGCTTTAGTTGTATAAACCTCTCTCTTCTCTCTCACTTTCTCTCTCTTCTCTCCTCTCTCTCTTCTCCTTTCTCTCCTCTTCTCTCTTCTCCTCTCTTCTTTCTCTCTTTTCTCTTTTCTCTTCTCTCTTCTCTTCTCTTTCTCTCTTTTCTCTCTCTTTCTCTCTTCCCTCTCTCTCCTCCCCTCTTTCATAAACACATAAATATCTCACAAATGATGTAGCAGAGACTTAGTATCTACCAAGTAGCTTAGAGGAAAACAAAGCCTTTCAATGGAACTTCTAAATTTTCTGGTATGGACAGTGATCAAGAAGGAGAAGAGAGCTGGAGAGATGGCTCACCAGCTAAAGAGCATTGACTGCTGTTCCAGAGGTCCTGAGTTCAATTCCCAGCAACCACATGGTGGCTCACAACCATTTGTAATAGGATTTGACTTCTACTTCTGGGTATGTGTGAAGACAGATTACTCATGTACATATAAGGAAAGAAAGAAAGAAAGAAAGAAAGAAAGAAAGAAAGAAAGAAAGAAAGAAGGAGATGAGGGTTGGGGAGATGGGTCAGCAGTTAAGAGAACTGACTGCCCTTCCAAAGGCTCTGGGTCCAATTCCCAGCAACCACATGGTGACTCACAACCATCTGTAAAAGGATACATCACCCTCTTCTGTGTCTCTGAGGATAGCAACAGTGTACTCACAATGAATACAGTTTTAAGGAAGAGAAGAAGAAAGAGGAGAAGATGATGATGATCATGAGTTTAGAGTACGGCATTTGGGGGAGAGGATAGGTCACCTGAGTTGAGCTACATAGCTTAGATCTTTCGTAAGAGACCAGGCCCTTCTACAAGGTAGACAGAAATTCAACTTCAAGTCCTTAAAACAAACAACAAACAAACAGGCAAACAAACAAAACATTCTCAATGTTCTGGGTCCAATAACAAATATAAGGGACAGCTACAAATATTTGTTTTCACTTTGTTGAATACTTAACTGGTCAATGCTTAACATGTTGAATATCAATGGTTAGCCTTTTGAGGACTTTTCAAAAAAAAACAACAAAACTTGCCTCGTTTCTTTGAGATGGAGGCCATGTAGCCCAGTCTGAAGTTACTGTACTATCAAGGACTTTAACTTGAGCTCTTCCTGACTCTGTCTCTCAGCACTGGCATTATAAGTATATGCCACCATACCTGGTTTTATATAGTGCTGGGGTTCAACCCCAGGACCTCACACATGCTGGGCAAGCACCCTACTAAGACCTATCCTTAGTCTAAGAGCTCTGTTCTTCCTTCTGTCCTCAGCCCAGTTCCTCATCACCTGCCCTTCTTTCTAGACATCTTCATCTTTGAGAGAGACCCATCATTCATCCAGTTTCTCAAGTAAAACTTCAGGGTCCACTTTACCTTCTCTTCCTGTCATCCATGCACTAAGTCTCTCTGCTCTGTTACCAGAATAGACCTTGGATATTCTAAGATGTGTTGCTACCTCTGAGACATCAATATGAACTCCTACCACAGTTTGCTAGTTCGTTTCCTACTTCTGGCTTCTCCCTTCTAGGTCTACTCTCCAAAAATCAGTTAGAATGCCAATTTTTTTTTTTTTTTAAGTGAGTCAGTTTACGCATATCATTTATACCATCTGTGCTCATTAATATGCTACTCTATGTTCTCATGAGGTTTCAGAGCAGGTTATTATTTATTTACACAAATAACATCCAAACTCCCCTTTGCCCCAGTTCTGATTCCTTGGGCAACATGGTGAAAAACTAGACGCCATCTTACATGTCAGGGAGTTCTTAGTAGGCAAGGAACCTGGAAGAAAGAACCTGAGATTTTTTATGTTGAGAAGGGCAGCTGTGGTCCCATGCCTGGCTTCAAATCCAGAAGGGTCCTTGGTGATTCTGAGTCTTGTTGTTTCTTCGAATGCTGACAGAAGCCTGCAGAAGACACACCTCCCATGTCAGTGCCTTTCTCTGACTTTGCTTTCATTTTGGTTCTATTTAGATGGTTTTTTTTTTTCAGCTCCTTGACACTGCTGTCCTTTCTAAGCTGCTCCAACCTGAAAGGCTTTGTGTTTACTGCATCACAGCTCTTTGTATGCCTGGCTCAGAAAGACCATCACTAAGTACCTCCCCGAGACAAAGCCTCTCCACCGTCTCATGAAGTCACCGTTTTTAGATTGCACTTACGATTATGAGGAAAACCTACAGAATCATTGCTTATGTACAATTTCTTCTCTGCTAGACTGGCAGAGGATATTTTCTTGCTTGCTGGTGTACCACCAAGACACATAACAGTTCCTTTGGATATTGTAAGTTTTTTAAAAATGTGCTAGATGACTGAATATATATTTTACAAAAATCCAACAGATACATTTTGAAGTGAAAAATCCAGAATTCACTCATGTCAAAGCCTATTTACATTCCTTCAGAGCTGTATACAGCTCAAGTTTGTAAGAAATCTAATAATGCCACATGAGTGAATTTAGAAGAGGAATCGGAATGTTATTCAGAGAATCGTGAGTTTACATTCCAATTCTAATACTTAGTGGCAACATGCCCTCATATGGACAAGAACTCGGGCTCTTAGACCCAGTAACTTATCTAAAAGAGACAATAACCCACTCTAAATGGTCTTTGTGAGAAAACATAAAATATCCTGCACCTTTCACTTCTTCCTAAGCTCTATTCCAGAACCCAACCCCCAAGTCCTAAACTCAGCCTTCCATTCTTAACAGCTTAGAGCTGACATCAAGCCCTCTGGTTTTCAAGCTCACGGGTTCAACATTTGATGATCATCTACTGAACATAGCATTCCACAGGTAGAGGACCTACCGGACTCAGTTCCAGGGCTAGAGAAACTGCAACCCAGTGCAGGCGATACAAGAACGTGACTGCTTTTAACAATGATTCCAAGGAAATATAATTGTGAGAGCCAGGTCTTTCCTTTATACTGAGTGCTGATCACAGAGTCATGTTCCTCCAATTCATATTAAATCAAACACATAAATAAATGACCAGAGTCCCATCTGTCTCCTACTCTTCACATTAGTAGATATTTAAGTAAAGAGTAAATGTTTGGAAAGCCCAGTATGCCTAATAGGGTATATGCTACAAGTGCATATGAGTCTATGTGACGGAGCCAAAGTCTGAACTGGCTGAAACCCCAAAAGAGATGTGTCTATCATCTATAGAAATATGTATTGTAATATCCACTCATGGAGATTTCAGTTCCACGAGTCTCCAGACCATGCAACCAATCTGGGAGTTTAAAAAAAACATAGATGTGCCATATATCAGTAGACATACATACTTGTAAGGGATATGGTTACATTTTATACTAATACATAATCAAAATATGTGTAAATAAAAGCCTTTAAGTGGCTGCCAATATTTTTTCCTTACACTCTACTAAATAATATTGTGCATATTCTACTTTAGAGACTACTGGTTAAATAAGTCCCTTAGTTTGGTTTTTATGTTTTCTAACCACATAGAAAGCATCACATTTGTTTAGTCTTCCGCCTCTGTGCTTGTGCCTTCAACACTTTTAGAGTGATTTTCTGTTTCTCAGCGAGGAAAGCACACTTGCCATCCTCTCTCACCCCAGACATGCTTAGCACCCAAGGAAGCGCTTTAAGCCCCATCGATGTGCTTTTCTGGTTTAGAAAATACCATAAGGACTTAGGTCTTAGAGCATGAAGCCCTTGTCGTCTGCCTGGGCCCGCACAACATGTGGATTCTGATGCTTTCCCAATCTTCTTGGTATAAAAGTAAACAATCCGATTACCAGGGTGTAATAGTCTAACGTCAACTTGACGCGAGCTAAAGTTATCTAAGAGGATACAATCTAAATTTTAAAGAAAATGACCTATAAGGTAAGGCTGCAGGAAAGCCCTGACTGTTATGGGCGGTGTCATCCTTGGGCTGGTGGTCCTGGGCTCTATAAAAAAGCAGGATGAGAAAGTCATGAGGAGTGAGCCAGCAAGCAGCTCCCCTTTCATGGCCGATGCATGAGCCCCTCCCTCCAGATTGCTGCGCTGTTCCATTCCTGTGTCCTGACTTCCTCTAATGATGGCCTAAGATATGGACATGTGTACCAAATAAACTCTTTCCTCCCCGAGTTGCTTTGATCATGGATTTTCATCACAACAATAGCGACCCTAAGACATGGGAGTTCAAGAAGGCCTGGTTTTGGTAGAGACTGTAACGGAAGAACGTTTATGGCGGTTTGTCAATCACTGGATCATTCTGAGTGCTGCTAAACACCATCCCCAGAAGAGGATCTATTTAGTTTAAGATATTTTACAAATATTTGGAGAGGTTAATCCTAGATGTTAAAATAATATAAATAACTCATATTTGCTTGCATATAATCAGTGAAAAGAGATTAAAGAGGAATAGTGGATCCTCAATCTTTCTGTCTTCACTCTTAACACACACACACACACACACAAATACCCTAGTGAATGATTACATATATATATACATATACATATGTATACATATATACATATGCATATATACATATGCATATGATATACACTGATTCTATGGATATATATGTATATATACATATATATATATCATTGCAGAATATATAAAACAAAAACATAAAAGAATGGGAGACTGCAAGCATACTCCACTTTTCCCCTGCCTCTGCACACATGTACGTGCACACACGCACACACACACACACACAAATGCCCTTCAGACGTAAGATACACTCTTTTAAATAACGAGACAACTTTCAGATATGGGTCTAGTGTACTGGCAGGTTATGTGTGTCAACTTGACACAGGCTGGAGTTATCACAGACAAGGGAGCTTCAGTTGGGGAAGTGCCTCTATGAAGTCCAGCTGTGGGGCATTTTCTCAATTAGTGATCAAGGGGGTAGGGTCCCTTGTGGGTGATGCCCTCCCTGGACTGGAAGTCTTGGGTTCTATAAGAAAGCAGGCTGAGCAAGCCAGGGAAAGCAAGCCAGCAAGGAACATCCATGGCCTCTGCGTCAGCTCTTGCTTCCTGACCTGCTTGAGTTCCAGTCCTGACTTCCTCTGGTGATCAACAGCAAGGTGGAAGTAAGCTGAATAAACCCTTTCCTCCCCAACTTGCTTCTTGGTCATGATGTTTGCGCAGGAATAGAAATACTGACTAAGACAAATTGGTACCAGCATAATGGGGTATTCCTGTGACAACCTGATCATGTTTTGGGGAGGACTGTGGAAGGACTTTAGAACTTGGAGCTAGAAGATGTTCTGTAGGAGCTTGGAAGATCATGTTGAGAACAGTGCAGAGATGGAGGCCTGGCTTGTGAAATTTCAGAGGGAAGATTAAAGACTCTTATCAGGGCCATGTTGTTTTGATTGTGAAGATTCTGTGGTTCTGGTTAGCTGGGGCTGAAGTATCAGCTGTGAATAACAAGATACCAGAACTACTAAAGAGAAAACGTTGCATTACTGGGACTATTGATGCTGGTTAGCTGCAGCTAAGAAGTTAGCGGTGATTAAGAAGAGACCAGCATCACTGAGGTAACATCTTCTGGGAAGTGTTTTCTGAGAGCACAAAGAGGCTGTATTCCAGATTTAGCCAAGGTTGTACCTTGTGCTGCAGAAGAACTTGGTAATGTGTAAGAGTCACCCAGATGGTACTGGTTTTGACAGCACGAAGGGGTCATGAAGAGCAGCTGAGGCTCGGCACAGTGAGAGGCCATGAAAGGCCATAAGTAAAGATGCAGCCTCAGTTTGCAGTTGATGGCCCAGGACTGAAAGTATCATATAAAGAAGTTGAGGCTTGGCACCATGAAGACAGTCTATGAGAGGCTATTGATAAAGCCTAGTTACAGCAGTGTTTTAGGAATGCCAGTACCATGCAATGACTACCAAGGACAACAGCAGCAGCAGTGGAGTACAGGCATCTGGAGCCCAGAAGACAAGATGTATGCTGCAAAGGGTAGAGCTGGAGAGGTGACTCAAACCCTTGGTGGAGCCCAGACATTGGTTTTGCTTTTGATTGTGACTGTGCCCTGATGTTTTTCCCTCTTGAAGGAAGAAGTATTTTAGTGGTGCCCACAGTTAAGAGACCTTGAATTTTAAAAGATATTGGACATTTTTAATTGATTGAACTTTTAATATGTAAAGACTGTGGGATTTTAAATCTTGGGAATGAATAAGAAAGTAAGGGTTGATGCTTAATAGTGAAGTGTTTGTGTGTCAAGTTGACAAGGGGTCAATTGTACTGGCAGGTTATGTGTGTCAACTTGACACAGGCTGGAGTTATCACAGACAAGGGAGCATCAGTTGAGGAAATGCCTCCATGAAACCCAGCTGTGGGGCATTTTCTCAATTAGTGATCAAGGGGGATAGGCCCCTTGTAGGTGGTGCCATCCCTGGGCTGGAAGTCTTAGGTTCTATAAGAGAACAGGCTGAGCAAGCCAGGGAAAGCAAGCCAGCAAGGAACATCCCTCCATGGTCTCTGCATCAGCTCCTGCTTCCTGACCTGCTTGAGTTCCAGTCCTGACTTCCTCTGGTGATGAACAGCAATGTGGAAGTAAGCTCAATAAACCCTTTCCTCCCCAACTTGCTTCTTGGTCATGATGCTTGTGCAGGAATAGAAACCCTGACTAAAACATCTAGTTTTGAAAAAAAGTGAGCTAAAAACTGAGTTATGATTTAAAAACTTGTCTGAATTGCAGCTGCTTCCACCACTTTGGGGCTTAGTAAGGATATATTGGCCTTTGCAATCCCCTCTTCTATGGCCCTTATGCTGAAGGCTTGCACTTTAAAAGCTTCACCAAGTGTTCCCTCTGACAACACTCTCTGAAACAAAGAATATTCATCTCCTAACCGCTGAAGACTACCCACGGAAGGTCAAAAGAAAGATCTGGCCCGTCTTTCTTGAAATTATGATGGAGATTTGGGCAAGTTAGATGAAATTATGTTTACTGTCTGTGGATACTGGAGATGTTCATTCTGAGAACCAGAATAGCTGTTTCGAATCATCGAGATCATTCCTCACTGGAAAGAAAGAAAAAAAAACTAAAAAGAGAGAGGTTTTGATGGGTACAGGAGGGATGAGGTCGGGGATGGGGTAAAAAGAGACTTGAGTTGTTGACTACTCAGTGAACTTGAGGCCAGCCTGGCGTTCAAGAGATCAGGAGTCAGAACAAAGCAACATAACAATGAAATTGAATCTAGCTTTGCTTCAGGTCATATGCAGCTACCCTTTCTCTGAGCATGTCCTGAACTGCTTACTTAATAAGAACTAATCTGACTGGGACAAGTAGCAAAGTGGAGTATTAACAGATTCTTTGTTTAGAGTAACAGAGGATGTCCATAGCCGTTCAGACTATGGGTGCCCACTAAGTTCTTACCAGTCACAAAGAAATACACTAATAACTTTACAGTGGAGATACCCAAGGATACCAGCCCATGTTCAAAAGTGATCCCAGCATCCATATTCACTGATTCTATGGATTTCCTGAAAAACTAGACACAGAAGGATATTGGCTTAGTTTCAATGGAATGTCAGAAGGAAGTGCCATGAACAAGGTATCTTATCTTACCTAAGTCCATTGTTCACAAATTTGGAGTCCTGGAAGTCATACGTGAAAATGCTGATACATTCCAAGTCTGTGATTAGCCTGCTGGTTCATGGACAACCATGAAGATGTTTCCTGATTCACAGACAGCTCTCTTCTCACTGTTTCCTCATAGGAAGTAAGATTGAGGTGGGTTTCTTGAGTCTCTGTGAAGGGACACTGATCGCATTTGATAAGGTCATACCTTCATGATTTAGTTACCACACAAAGGCCTCATCTGAAGACAGTATCACGTTAGGCATTAATAGGTTTAATATTTAATTTGGGAATACACAAAGATTTAGCCAGTTAGTATGCAAAAAAATCATTCCTGTGTTATTCATGCCAAAAATGCATATCCATTATCTAGTTATGTGAGAACACCAGCAGATAAAAATTGAGGCATATTTTAGAGAATAAATGGGCAATGTTCCCCTGAAGTGTCAAGTTCATGAAAGGACAAGAATTTATCAAAGTTTAGTTGAGACTACGAAAAAGCAACAGCGAAATGCATTAAGGAAGGGATATAGATTTGTCCATGGACCAGAAAGGGGGAATTAACAGGAAAAGAATGTTCATATTCTAAGAAAGATTATAGCTCAAGTAATAATCTTTTTCCAATTATATATTTTTATATATTAAGTGTACTGTGGTTATAGTAAACATTACTGTTAGGGTAAGCCAGATAGGAGGGATATAAGGAAAGTTCCTAAATTTTTAATTACATTTATTTTATTTAGTGTGTGTGTATGTGTGTGTGTGTGTGTGTGTTTCCATATGCATGTGTACATGCTTGCCAAGGCACATGCATACGTGGAAATCAGATAACAACTTGCTGGAGTTAATTTTATCCTTTTGTCACATGGATCCTGGAAGCTGAACTCAGGTTATCAGACTTAGCAGCATGAGCCTTTAGCTACAGAGCCAACTTAAAGCTTGCCCCACTATAGCTAGTTATCTGTTGATCTCAGTCCAGTGCTTGATTTTTGTAAGATGGTTCATTTTTTCTACCTATAATAGGAGTAATAATAGTACATGCCTCATTGAATAACTGGTTGTGCAGATGAAATGGATGAAAATATTTGCATTTTAAGATGGTGCCTGGCACATAATAAACCCATTCATGGGGTATTTAAAAATAACTCCTGCTTTCTATGTGCCTTTCTCTGTGCATCTGTAGTTCCTGGCCCATCATATCAGGCATCTTGCAGTTAGCTAGTCTTACACTGCTGACTCTTCCCAGGCTTCGGAGGTAAGTATACCTTAGTTCATATTTTCATTTGTTCATGAGCGTAGGCATACAACTTAAAGTTAATGAGCCAATTTTTGCATATGAAATAAATGTTAATGTAATTCGCATATGGCTTTATGAGATTAGATAGTAAAATATGAGGTGTCTAGTAGAAATCAATAACTCACAGAAGATGTTGAATTAATGTATCAGTGGGTCTAGTGACCCTTCCCAATAAACTATAGACAAATTCATCTTGGTAGGCCTCACTTCCAACACACATTCACATCACATCACTTATACACACATCGATATCTTGGTACACATACATGCTACATACACACACATTACACACACACCACACTCACTGCATACACAAAGTAATCATTGTACTCATAAGCTGCAAATACGTCACTGCATGCGCACATACTGCACTATTCTTAGTAGAACGCTATGCACGTAGTAGTAAAAGTAGAGTTCTAAATGAATAGGTGTACCATAAGAGGTATTTGTTCCTTCCTGATCCTATACTATTTTAACACAATAAAACTTTTATTTGCCTAAACTAAGTGGAGCAAGCTTCGATTCTCTCTAATATAAGATCCCTAAAGCCAAAGAAATACACTTTCCGCTGCATACCCAGCTCTCAGCTTCTTGTACAAACACCTGTGTTTGTTTCTAGACCTGCTTCACCTTTACTCCCTTACTGGAAGATCAAAGACTATTTCTGTAAAAATCAAATACACATGAACAAATTCCAGTTAAAAAAAAAGCCACAGCAGGTGCTTTTATCTACTCCATATATAACTGGAGGTCACGCATAGTCCCAGTAGTGGTCCAAGAAGCCATGAGTTTAATTCCACACACCTCGAAAACAAATTACTGCACATTTGAAATGCACCATACCAAACTATTGTTTGAGAAATCCATATGATTTCTGCAATGCCTTTGATCGTTTCTACCTTGAGTCCTCCCTTCAGCTCATCCAGACCTCCATGTGTGTTCTTCCCAACTTTGCGTCTTCTTAAAAACTTAACCAAGGTCAGGCAGTGACGCCCACAGGCACATTAGTAGAGACCCGTCCACTGAAGCATGGGCAAGCATCAAGAGCCCCGCAACCTAAAGGCAACAGACTGTCTACCAGTAGCCAGGTACCAATAGCGCATCATCAGCGGTAAAGTCACATGAGCCTCTTTCTCTTCTGTACTGGCATCTTCCCTGGTTTCATTTTGTGCAGGTCTCGTGGAAGCAGCCACACTTGTGAGTTTGGGATTGCAAAGGTCCTGACATGCCCGTAAGGCAATGTTACACCCCAGTCCTCCTCAACCTACGACTCTTGCGATCTTTCT
This sequence comes from Montemys delectorum, assembly GCA_019843815.1. NCBI lineage: Eukaryota > Metazoa > Chordata > Mammalia > Rodentia > Muridae > Montemys > Montemys delectorum. Next base: position 28,670 of record JADRCD010234953.1, read on the forward strand.
TCCCACCCCCCACCCCCCAGGTTGTTCCCTTAACCTCGATGGGAGGAGGACTGCGCACTGAGATGAGCACTGTTTAGTCACACAGTCTGTGCAAATTGACCCAATCTGAGTCTCTGTGTTGAGCACTGACCACTCTGGTGACGGTTGAGAGCTGCACCAACCTATAGATATAAAGATAAATATTTAGAAGGCAGTTTGATACCATGATGATTTACAAACAATAATTAGTAGTTTTCCCCTAGGTCCTGTGACCTCCCCAACCATAGAATCTTGTCCAGGTTTCTGATACCAAGTACTGGTACTTTACTATGTATTTTATATAGGCAGCTGGATTGTTTTACAAAGTAATACAACCTAGTAATCTCTTGTTCAAGCTTGAATGCCTTCGAAAGAGAATTTTCTCGTTAAAAATCATAGAAGGAAGATTAGAAAGAATGGAAGGAGCAGGATGCCTGCTGTGAGAGTCATTCTTCTAGACAGGACAGGGAAGTAGTGCGCTCATGACATCCCAACAGCAATGTGCTTGTCTAAACAGGAACTGCTTAATGACAGTATCACTTGAGATACCAACCTGGATCACGGAAGTCTCACCAAGTTGCAACCCCAGATAAAGAGCTATAGGCAAGTAACCGCTGCAGAGTTCAGTTTTCTCCACGGTCAACTCTCCTGAGCGGTTCACCAAGCCCAAGTGCTCAGCCCTAAATACATGTCTCTACAAGCAACACTAAAAGGGCTCAGTACCTTGTGTGTATGCATGTACATGTGTGTGTGTGTGTGTGTGTGTGTGTGTGTGTGTGTGTGTGTGTATGTTTCTGGGAGATAGTGAAGCATTCACAACAGAAGCTGATATGGGAGAGAAAGGAGTAGAAATAGAAGAAATGAATACTCATAAATATGACATCCTCAAAATAGTAAATTAAAAACTATCATGCTAACGTAGCTGATACAAACCAATGGTAAAAACTAAAACTAAGATAAAAACTAAGCATACACCCTTGAGAGTTTTATACCATTCGATTCATAGAAACCCTCTCAAAATATCTTTGTACTCCACTTTTTGATTCCCTAATTTCCTGGTACACAGCTGTCTTTAAATATTGTTCTGTCCTAACTCCAACTCAGAGGAGTCCCCTCTCACCACCCTGCTCCGTTCCTTATTTCCTGATCACTGGTTTGGACCACCCACTTCCTTGTTGCAAGACACCTCTGGGGAATCTGTCCCTTTTTGCACTGAGAGGCCAGAAAGGCTAGAAAACACTTCTCCAAATACCCATTTTTCCTCTGCTTCATTAGAAGAGAGGCAAGTCAAACTCCTGATACATTTAGCTTCTTTGGATAATTTTTGTACAAGAAGTATCTACTTAATAAAATTCTCAATTTCATTATATTTCTTCTCCTTAACATTTACATTTCATTGCAAAGCACAGTATAACATATGTATGAATTCCCCAAAGAGTCTTAGGTTAAACACCATAGTTAAAGCTCCATCTTGACTACCCTCTCACTAGCAGATAAGCCAGTTTTATTTCATAATTTGAATTTTTCTGAAGTAGTGGTTTTTTTAAATTTATTTCTTATTTCCCTTCATGAAAGTATAAACTCTGTGAAGGTATGTTGCCTGCCTGTCTTAGTCAGGGTTCTCTAGAGTCACAGAACTTATGATAGTCTTTATGTAGTGAAGAAATTTATTGATGACTTACAGTCTGTAGTCCAACTCCCAACAATCAACTCCCAACAACAGTCGGCAGCAGCTGTGAATGGAAGTCCAAGGATCCAGCAGTTGCTCAGTCCCACAAGGCAAGGAGGCGAAGCAGAGATAGCCTTCCTTCTTCCAATGTCCTTATATAGGTCTCCAGCAAAAAGTGTGGCCCAGGTTAAAGGTGTGTGCCACCACACCTTTAACCCCAGATGACCTTGCTTGAACTCGTAGATCTCCCAGTCTTAATCTTCTAGGATTTATAGCCACTATGCCACCACACCTTTAATCCCATATGGTCTCGAACTCATAGAGCTTTCTATGTTAATCCTATGGGATTCATAGCCACTATTCCTCAAGGTCTCCATGCCAAGATTCAGGTCAGAAACTTGTATCTCTCAGCCTCCAGATTAGGGTCACAGGTGAGTCTTCTAATTCTAGATTGTAGTTCATTTCAGACATGGCCAAGCTGACAACCAGGAATAGCCACTACACTGCCTCAATCTCATCTCTGCATATAAAAGACAGGCTGTATCCCAGGTCTGCAACCGCAGCATCCTGGACCTTTACTGCAATATTAAAGGGAAAAAATTCATAGTCTTTGTATTTTATCTAGTTCCTTTGAATTCCTTCAGTTGACCAACAGTGTTCATTGGACATGTATAAACAAGGTCACAAGTGTCAACATAAATGTATACCTTTCCTAATGCTTCAGCCAAGCTTCTAAAGTCAAGAAAGAAATGTAATTCAGTGGGCTTTTTGACCCTGTAGGCTTTCTTAAAAATCCTCAGGATGTCCTTCGGTCCTTCTTAGAAGGAGAACAAAATACTCACAGGAGCAAATATGTAGATAAAATGTTGAGCACAGACTGAAGGAAAGGCCACCCAGAGACTGTCCCCCCTGGAGATCCATCCCATATACAGTTACCAAACCCTGACACTATTGGGGATGCCAAGAAGTGCATGCTGAAAGGAGCCTGATATGACTGTCTCCTGAGAGGCCCTGCTGCCAGAGCCTTACAAATACAGAGGCAGATGCTTGAAGCCAACTGTTGGACTAAGTGTGGGGTCCCCAATAGAGGAGTTAGAGAAAGGAATGAAGGAGTTGAAAGGGTTCGCAACCCCATAGGAAGAACAACAATATCAACCAAATCAACCTCCCAGAACTCCCAGAGACTAAGCCATCAACAAAGGAATACACACGGTTCCAGCTGCATACATAGCAGAGGATGGCCTTGTCATGCATCAATGGGAGGAGAGATCCTTGGTCCTATGAAGGCTCAATAGATGCCCCAGGGTAGGGGAGTAGAGGGCTGGGCGATAGGAGTGGGTGAGTGGGTGGGTGAGTGGAGGAACACCCTCAAAGAAGCAGGGGAAGGGAGGATGTGATAGGGTGATTTGGGAGGGGGGGAAATGAGGGAAGAGGATAACATTCGAAATGTAAATAAAGAAAATATCCAATAAAAAAAGAATCGGAGTGAAGAGCAAATCTCAAAATATTTTCTTCTACCCACAAAGCCCTCTCATTCCTAGACTTAATCACATTACAACATTTATCTCTCAGAAGTGAAGGATCTCTTGTGTATAGGCTGTATATCACTTCTCATAAGACATCATGTGACATTCATTGTTCAGTCTTTTCTCTTTCTATTCTTACCTTGTTAGTCATGGTTCTTCAGAACCCATGGGTTTCACACACACAGGCATATTATGTGTATATACATATGTGCTTATAGAAACACACAACTAACCTTCTATAGGTATGGCTTTGTACTGATGGATTAAATATAGTAGATATAGAAAATATTTTTAAATAGGTATACAAAAATTAAAATGAATGATGGTTTATTCTTATGTAATTCCCTAAATAATATAGTATAATAGCTCTTAACATAGCATTTGCATTACACTAGGTAGTATATGTAATCTAGGGGTAGTTTAACATACCTAGGGAGGGTTTATATAGGTCATATGCAAGCTGTACATGATTTTACCCATGGGTTTTAACATCTTTGGAGTGTTCATAACCCAATGCCCCATCTGTATAAAGGGATTCCTGAACATAAAAAAAAAAAAAAAAAGCCTCATTGGGCATCAGCTCCATTCCATCTCACTCATCCCTGTTGGCACCTTAGCAAAGAGGAATTTTAACAACTCTATTCAGTACTACCTCAATGAAGAGGAAATTTGGCAACTATATCCACTCCCTACTTCTGCTAGACCCCTGATGGGAATTCTAATTGCTGGAATTGGAGCCCCTGGTCATTACCATATCCCCAGGTGTGAACTCATTAAAACAAGGGTCACTAGGGTCCTTGTTTTCATGGTAGACTTTAGGGAAAAGAGTGTATTCTCTGGTCTATATGAGTTGAGCTACATTTTAGCCAGAACGGTATCCTAATGTTACTTGCAATGAGTCCCATAGGAGAATCTGCTGCCATTAATGTAACAGGGGCCCCTTCTGTCTGGAGAATAGTCAGACAGTAGCCAGAGATCTGCCCAGGGATAAAGGTGATAGAGAAGCAAAGACTAGATATTAGCTTGAATGTAGCAGCATACAAACAGAGCTGACATAGTGTGTTAATCGTCTGGCTTAGGTGATCCACCTTTTTAAATTGTCACTGCAATGCAGGGAGATGATTTTTTTTATTTTTCCATTTTCCTATAGGGGCCACAAAATTAATAAATATAAAGGCTGAATTCAGATCTTAGGGCTATTAAGCCTTGTACTTCCCTGAAGACAGTCTTTTGACAAATTTTTAACCATTCTTACGGAGAAAACAAATAGAACTTGTAATCATGATAACATAAGTTACCTTGAGATTGTTTTCAATTGATAAAATGGCATGAGAGTACTCTAACATAGACTCCAAAAATATGTCTACAAGGCCTTGTACCAGAGCAGCTCACAGGACCTCAAGGGCAGAAACTGAAGCCCTTCCTGGAGAAGTTCTACCACTGTTATAACTTGTGAGCCCTTGCTACCTTGTATCTGTCAGATCAAGTTCCCCAAAGACAAAAATTGAATAGTAGAACTGTGGCCAAGTAACCAAGTCATGGCATGAACATAGGGCTTCAAAAGTAATGAAGAAGAGGGGTTCACGTAGGTATGCTCATGTTTGAATTTTGTGACTACTTTTTACAGTGGCTTTGGTCATAAAGGAGCAGGATGGCTGGAAGGAAGGAAGAAGGAAGGAAGGAAGGAAGGAAGGAAAGAAGGGAGGGAGGATAGATGAGAGGAAGGAAGAGGAATTCATAATAAGAGCGTCCAGTAGGAACATTGAGGCTGAAGAGATGCTTTGACAATCCAAGACATGATGAAGAGATATTCAGGGATGATATTTGATTACCGATACTTTAGCAAGGATCAGTGTCTCCAGGCACCAGTTCTAAACTTCAGCAGCATGAGAGCTAAAATCGCAGCAGGATTATTTTTGAAGAATGACTTGATTTTCTTTCCAATGACTTGATTTTTAATTGAGTGTCTGTATCTGTGTCTGTGTGAAGGTGTGAGAACATGCTTATGTGTTCTCTGGAGGCTGGGGTTTTGGGCAGCTGTGAGCAACCCAGTGTGGCTTCCAGGAGCCTAACTCGGTCTTCTGGAGAGTAATGAACTGTATCACTTGCTCAGCCATCTCTCTAGTCCCTACAGCAGAAAATTTTAATATGGCTTATAAAGTTTACAAAGCATTTGGAAAAGAAAGAAAATTTGAAGTAATATTTTTTTAAAAAAATAACATTGAGGTAAGTGGCAAAATCAGAATAATATTTATTATGCAGTAAGATATCTTAATATGGTTCCTGCAATGGTTTGAATCTGAAAGACCCTCCATGTTTCATGTGTTGAAAACATACAATGGTTCTCACACCTATCTCCATCTAATCTCCATCCATCCATCCATCCTTCCATCCATCCATCCATCTCTTTCCCACTTTCTGTCCATCACAAAGTAAGAAGTTTCATTCCACAACACCCATAATGCTCCTGCCTCACTCTAGACCTAAAAGCTTATTAGCCTCAGAACCCATGTGCTATGATAGACCATTCCTCCTGAAGACTCACTTCCTCAGATATTTGATCTCAGTCTAAAAAACATTCAACCTCAACTCTGATAAAGGAGAACAAGGACCAATCTCAAAACATGTATAAGATACTACCTGAAACCTGCTAGGGCCAGATACTTGGTTCGCATGATTCAGCAGGCCTCCAAAATATATGTAAAGTAAAAGAGAAGACAGATTTGTGCTGCAGTGCAAAGTAAGATCTGTGAAAATAGGGGAAAGTGGGCTTTAGCTTGAACCAGGGCAGACAGACTTTTCTGTGGGATGAGTCTTATCCAGAGCATGGTATACTCAATGAGCAGGAGTGCACTGGACAGTAATGTCATTGGCAGAGGCATTGAGGTGACAGATTGGTTGTACATCAGTTTGGGAAAATTTGCCCAGGAAAACAGGGAACATTGTATCTCCCCTCCCCTCTGGGAAAGTTGCTCCATTCCAGACCCTTGGCACTCCTATAGTAGGGACTAGAAACTACATCATTACAATGATTTGAGAATGAGGTTTAGGTAGGAACAAGATACTACCAAGCTTGCAGTGGAGCCTGAAGACTTGGATCCATGGCCCACCCCATTCCCATCACCTCTGACTCCCGTGAGTTGGCTTGTCCTATACAGATGGTAGAGAGATGATTTCCTTTGTTTGTTTTGTTTTGTTTTGTTTTAAATAAAGCCGAAGATTAGTTTTGGTCCTTCTCTTCTGAGCATCCTTCCGTAACGATCCCGTAGAGCAGAGGTTAATTTCTGACAACTCCCTGGTACTTGCAGGGTGCAGAACTGCCGACAGCTGTTTTACCCTTGAGAAGAGGGGAAGTGTGGAAGTGTGGATAAAAAAAAAAAAAATGACATCAGACACACATGCTAACTAAAGTGACAAGATAGGAGTTCAAGCTCCTTCTTGACAGGTGATGTGAGAAGCAGGAAGATGTCTTTCAGGTCTTGAGAGGAAGCTGCCCTGGCTGTCCCTAGGGGCAGAGACGAGGAGGCTGTTGAAAGAGTTTTGCTGCAAAAGAGTATCTTGGGAATCAGGGCTAAGGAATGCCACAGAAATCACACTATGCAACAGATCTCAAGCAAAAGATTTACAGAGGATAGCGGGGTGGGGGTGGGGGGGTGGGGGGTGGCAGCGGACACAAAAGGCTGCCTCTAAGTGGGCGTCCGGAAACAGAGAGACCAGGTCCTGACTGACAGAGAGACAAAGGCCTGACAGAGGCCCTTCGTAGGAAGTACGGAGCATGTGCACAGGGAAATGAGTAGAAGGCAGAGTGTGGGCACTTCTTAGTTGATTGACAACTGCCCTGCTAGTCCCTATGGGGCAGTGGAGAGGAGGCTGCCATAGCTGTCCCTAGGGGGCGTGCATTATCTAGAAACCATACAGGAGGCAAGAATCAGAAATGCTTTCATACCGGCTTATCTTAGGGTGTTGGGGACTTGCTGCCTGCACTTCTGTGTGACAAGGAGATTTAGGACAGAAGGTCCAGCAGGCCTCGTGGCTATGCGGAACTGAAAGCAGGCTACTTTCTAGACCCGCAACATCCACATACCCTCTCTGTCGCTGTCTCTGTGTCTGCCTTTCTCTCCCCGTCCCTCTCCCTCTCCCCCTCCCTCTCCCTCTCCCCCTCCCTCTCCCTCTCCCTCTCCCCCTCCCTCCCTCCCCTCCCCCCTCTCTCTACCACACTAACTGCCACTCACCCTCACTCACTATCACATGCTGTCTCTGCATACATTTGGGTCTTACACATCAGACTGAAGGGCTTTCAATTACATATGGGAAATAATTTCATCCATTCCAAACCAATACTATAAGCCCTTTCATTGAAGGAGAGTTAAGCAAAAGTGAAAGAAAGTACTGCTGTCCTAAGATCAGAACCAAAGGAGTGAACGATTAAGACACCAAGACCGGCATAGACACTCACAGTTACTTTAGTTCAGAATGATGTAAGGTTTTAAGCCGGCTGGGTTTAAGGGCTGTTCCAGAGCTAGAAGCAATTCCATCCTGCTGGTGAGAACCGTATGAAGGGAGCCGGAGGGCTGGCTGGCTCAGTGCTTCGGAGCCCTTGCTGTTCTTGGAGGAGACTAGAGTTTGGTTCCCAGCACGCACTCTAAGTGGCGCAAACCACCTGTAACTCTAGTCCCCAAGGTTCTGCTGCCCTCCTCTGACCTCTCCTTTGCGGGTACCCACATGTATGGGGCAAATACAGAGGCACACATACATATACGTAAGTAAAAAAATTAAATGAACTTCCTTTTAAGTTAGACATATGAATACTTATTTAAAAGCAGAAATGAACCTCCTAGATGCACCCATAGCTGCGGCTGAGAGGGAAAGATCAGAATTGAAGGTATAGTATTTTGAAACTAGACGTGAGCTTGCAGGCAATCTATAGAAGGTTGGACAAAATATTGATATAGAATATCCAGAGCTGAGGAGATTGTTTGGTTCCAGTCAAAGCAGGCCAGACCTCCAGGTCCTCCCAGCATCCCTCAGTCCATATTTGCCTCCAGCTCTGAACTTTTTTGGTCCAAGTTCTTCATATAATCCAAATTATCCAAACACTTTACTCTGTCTCTCTCTCTCTCTCTCTCTCTCTCTCTCTCTCTCTCTCTCTCTCTCTCTCTCTCTCCCCTCTTCTCTTTCTGCACATGCTTACCCTTTTCTTTCTCTCCCTGCCTCATCTCACCATGATGGCCTCAATCCTTGGGGCCAGGGAATGCACCCGAGAGCAAGCAGCTCCCAATAAACCTGCCTTGAATATAATCCGATCTGGTTTCGATCAGCTCATCTCAGTGACAGAGAAATAATAACCTATCAGAGACAACAGAGGCTTAAAAATGGGGCTTCAGTGCATTTTTCCTAGGCTTGAATCTCCCCCTCAATGATAATAAAAAGAAATCTAAGAGTTTCCTTTCAAAAGTCTACTGGGAACCTATGACTGTCCAAAGTGGTTAATATTTTCACCAATTCACAAATACTTTTACTAAGACTTCTACATATTTTCTCTTCCAAAAGGATGCGTAGCACCTCTCTTCCCACCATCACAAGATTGTATCTATAAGTAAAAAGTAAATCTTGCCTTTCATGTTCTTCCGCTGGCAAAGGAAGGACAGGGCATGACCCCACAGTTGCCTTTCAAGCTCCTATGCTGGATTTTTGATTGTGTGATTTTCCTACTTCCAGATGATTGTGTGTGGCAGGTGGTTCAGAAGCCATTGTCTGATTTGCAATGAACCCCCAGAGTGCACTAATGGGATTTCATGGCACTAATGCTGAATAGAGTGGGGTGAGAAATCGGATTTCTCATCCATCGGCCTGACTCGGGGATCAATGAGACTTCCAGTGGCTACCAGGAGAGAAAATGGATGGCCAGAGTTCCAGGATCCTTCGGTCTACCCTTGTGTAGTGAGCTAGAGGGCCTTGGTGTCTCCCTCCATCTTCTTATCTTTTTGGTTTCACTTGAAGCTATGGAATCCTGAGCTTCAGTTTGACAGATTGGGTGAGTCATCTTTCACGAAGTAACCCACTTCATACGGAATGGCGTACGGCATGACAGGCTATTAGGCCATGGCACTCAGCTTTTGTACATCCCCCGCTAAGCCATGCTCCTTCAGGAAGACCATTTCTTTATACATTTCTCTTCTTGGGAGCTTCTAACTAAGAATCTGGCATTATTTGTCCCTTTGGGAGAGGGGCTGCCTGAGCTGAGCTGTTTAGACTTGCCTTGTTTTGTTCCCATGGAATCAGCTCTGCAACTCTAAGAACAAAGGCTGAGGAAGCTTCAGGTCTGGGTGCCTCTTTCCAGGCAGGACAACTTCTTAGTCAGCCCTGCACAGGCTGGGGCTGCTTTCGTTGTTCCTCTCTCTAGAGGCTGGGAGCTGGCTTGTTCTCACTTTGTTCTCATTGTCTGATTCTCCTGTCACAATCACACAGCCCTGGAAAGTCTCTTACATATTGCTGTTGCCTTCTATATCTTTCCTGCTTAGAGTGTGGGACAGGGAGGAAGTGCATGTGTGTGTGCAGAGGCGTGCACATAGATGTGTGTGCAAGTTTGTGCACTCCCATGTGTGTGTACGTGTATCCGTATGTATATATGTTTGTCTTGTGTATGCATGCATATATGTGTATATGTGTGCATGCGAATTTGTGTGTGTGTGCTTATGTGTATGTGTACATGCATGCATTGTGCATACACATATGTGCATTTGCGAGTACGTGAATGTATGCATGTGTGTACATGTTTGCATGTGTGCAAGCATATGTGTATGTGTGTGATCGTGTATATGTGTACATGCATGTGTATACCTATGTATATGTGTATGCATGTATGTGTATATGTGTGTGCACATACATGCATGTATGTATGCATTTGTATGTGTATCATGTGGGTATGTGTGCGTGCATATGTATATGTGTGTGCATGCACATGTGTGTTTGTGTGCATGCATGTGTGCACATGCATGTGTGTGTGTACATGAACACATGCTGAGCTCTGCACAAATATCCAAAACCATTTGAGAAAATTACTGTACCTTTGAGGTCAGAGGAGAGGAAGGGCAGGAACAGGAGCGAGCTAGCATTCCTAATTCAGAACTTGCCAGACTATATCATGAGCCACTGAGAGTGAGAAGAGACTCAGATTTGAGGAGTGAAGAAAGCGACTACCTCAGCTTCAAGAAAAACCTAGCAGATGCCCATAGCATCAACATCAGCGCCACCTGTCCTCCCCGCTCAGTTTCAGTCTTTGTGCTCATACCCAGCCAGCCCTCCACAGAACTCTCTCTCTCTCTCTCTCTCTCTCTCTCTCTCTCTCTCTCTCTC
>JADRCD010234954.1:0-32333 GCA_019843815.1 Montemys delectorum
ATTAAAAATACTCAAGGTATGAATCTTCAAGGAGGCAGAGGAGATACAGTGTTGGGAAGGGCTTTTGTCATATGTGCAACTTCATTAGGCTCTCATGGTGACCAGAAAAGAGACATTGTATTATTCATCAAAACCCTTGTAATGCCTAGAATATTTCCTAAATTAAGATATCCACCATTTTCTGACTCATCCAGGTTGATAAAAAAAAAAAATTCCATTTTTTTTAGTCACTTGTTTTCTTATTGTTAAGATAATGTTTGTTTTAGCAGGTTTCTTTTGATAATACTGTCTCCCAGCCTTGTCTTAGTCCTTTTAAAAAGTTCCCTTCTTAGGAGCTCTCTCTCTCTCTCCCTCTCTCTCTCTCCCTCCCTCTGTGTGTGTGTGTGTGTGTGTGTGTGTGTGTGTGTGTGTGTAGAGGACAGAGGTCAGTGATGGGTGCCTTCCTATACTGCTCTTTATCTTATCTTTTGAGACAGCATCTTGCTGAACCTGGAACTCACTCTCACTGTGTTGGTTAGACCAGATGGTCAGAGAGTCTATCCGCTGTTTCTAATTCCAACATGCAGTGCTTTGGTTACGGACACCAGCCTCTATGCCTAGCTTCTTTTCATGGGTACTAGGGCATCAAAATCAGCTCCTCCCACTTGTTTAGGAATTGCTTTCACAACAAGACATCGTCCTGGATCCTCATGACTTCCTTGCATCTCGGGAATCTCTGAACTTCCAAGTTGACTCTGCTTCGAGATACAGAAGTTGCTTTATTCCTCAAGTTCCTTCCTAACCGGAATGTCCATCGTTCTTCCTGATAACTGCAGAATCTCAACAGGCAAGGACTTCAGAAGCTGAATTTCACCTGGGAAGTAGAGTTTCTGCATAGAAACTGGAACCTGAGATATTACATGTGTGGAACCTGAGATATTACATGTTGAGACTGAGTGGAATTCTGTGTGTGGAACCTGAGATATTACATGTGGAGACAGAGATGCTGTGTGTGGAATTTGAGCTTCTGTGTGTGTGAAAGCTAATTTTCTCTGTAGAAGCTGAGATCCTGTGTGGACGTTTCTGTGTGAGATCTTTAAGATTCTTCACATAAACTGATGACAGAAATGGAGAATTCAGTTTTTCTCATACTGAGTTCTGCTCAGCCTTAAAATATTTACAATTCTATATGTCAAAGGGGATTTAATTTTTAGAACCTATATTAGTGTGGCTGAAGAAGGAAGCCCCAAGTACCCAGAAGCCCAAAGTTGGAATGTTTTTCCTGGAGTCAGCCCAGAAAATAATATTAACACTTAACTGTGTGACATTTTAGAAAGAAAAGAGTGAGGCTTTCTGCCCTTCACCCTACTAACTGTGAGGTTGTACATCATAAGAACTTTTAGGATAGAGTACGTCTTAGTTAGTATTTTACTGCTGTGAACAGACACCATGACCAAGGCAACTCTTATAAGGACAACATTTAATTGAGGCTGGCTTACAGGTTCAGAAGTTTAGTTCATTATCATCAAGGTAGGAACTGGTGGCATCTAGGCAGGCATGGTGCAGGAGGAGCCGAGAGTTCTGCGTCTTCATCTGAGGCTGCTAGCAGAACACTGGCTTCCAGGCAGCTAGGGTGAGGGTCTTAAAGCCCACACCCACAGTGACACACCTACTTCAATAAGGCCATACCTTCTAATAGTGCCACCCCCTGGGCCAAGCATATACAAACCATCACATTCCACTCCCTGGCCCCTGCAGGCTTGTTCAAACACTTGAGTCTATGGGGGCCATACTTAAACATAGCATAATACAAAATGCATTTAGTCCAACTTCCAAAGTCTCCGTGTCAACAATGTTAAAAGTTCAAAGTTCAAAGTCTCTTCTGAGATTCATCCAATAACTTACCTGTAATTCCCCAAGCAAGACCAGAAACCATCAGGGCAAACTACAAACTCTGCATCTCCATGTCTGACTTCAAGAAGGTCTTCAGATCTTCAACTCGTTTTTTCATCTTTGTTGACTGCAACAAACTTCTTTCTCCTGGGTTGGTTCCATTTCTTGTTAGCAGTTTTCCTCAGCAGACAGGCCACAGCTCTGGCATCTCAAAAATCTTGTGGTCTCCAAGCCAACTTCAATGTTACAGTTTCATATTACAATATCTGGGATCCACACATGATCATCTGGGCTCCTCCAAAGGCAACACATCTCCAGCTCTGCCCTCTGCAGCACTCTAAGCTCAGGTTGATCCACTCCTCTGCCGCTGCTGTTCTTGGTGATCATCCCATGGTAATGGCATCTCCAATGCAGTGGGGTCTTCTGTTGCAACTTAGCTTCACCAACAACCTCTCATAGGCTCTCTTCATGGTGCCAAGTCTAAAATCCTTTGAATGACCCCTTCATTCCTGGTCTGTTAACTACAACTGAAGCTGAACCTTCACCAATGGCTTTCTGTGGCCTCTCACAGTGGCAAGCCTCAGCTGCTCTTCATGCATTCAAAACCAGTACCACCTGGGTGACTGACTCTTATACATTACCAAGTATAGCTGCAGCATGAGATACAACCTTGGTTATCTCTGGAACACAACTTCTTTGTGCTCTCAGAAAACACTTCCCAGATTTCACCTCAGTGATGCTGGTCTCTTCTTAATCACCACTAATTTCTTAGCTCCAGCTAACCAGCATCAACTGTCCCAGTAGTCCCTTCTATTCTAGACTCTAAACCCAGAGCCATTTGTCCAAAACTACCAAGTTCTGCTGCTTGCAGGAATTGGAATGGAACATGGCCCCCTTGTTCTATTACATTATTACCAGCTTTCTGTTTTCCAACTGCTTCACTGCCTAACCTTGGCTGTCCTGGAACTTGCTCTGTAGACTGACTTTGAAGTCAGAGATCTGCATGCCTGTCTCCTAAGCGCTGGGATTAAAAGTGTGGTCCACCAAGCCTGGATTTAAGTTTTTCTTCACCTAGAACTTGCTCTGTTCTAGGCTGGCTTTGAACTCAGAGATCTGCTTATCTTTGCCTCCTGGGATTAAAAGTTTATACTACCATGTCTGGACCTAAATTTAGCTGAGTGGAATCTTGCTCCAAGGACACTACACTCTTAATTCAATTTAATATCCGTAAACATGGAATTCAGCTCCATTTCACTTCCTGGTGTCCCTTTAACACTCAAACTATAGGTTTTATATTTTTCTTTTCACAGCTTCCTATGATTGTTCAAAATGTTCTTCATTAGGCTTAACCAGAGAACAAAGTCTCTGTTGGGCTTTTTTGAGACTTCCTTTGTTAATGCAATTAATATAAATCTCTTTCCCTTAGCCTTAGGCAGTCTCTTCAGACAACGGCAAAAAAACATGTTCTTCACCAAAACATCACAAAAACAGTCTCTAGGCCACATACTGGAGTCCTTCTCCATTGAAATTTCTCTTGCCTGGTCTGCACAATTCAAATCACTCTCAGTAACAAAGTCTTTCCCAATTTCTACTAGGATAGCCCATTAAGCCCCATTTAAAGCATTCCACTGCTTTACAAATCCAAAGTCCCCAAATCCACATTCTTCCAGACAAAAGCATGGTCAGGCCAATCACAGCAATACCCCACTCCCAGTACCGATTTTTGTCTTATTTATGGTTTTACTGTTACAGACACCATGACCAAGACAACTCTTATAAGGACATTTAATTGAAGCTGGCTTATAGGTTCAGAGGTTTAGTCCATTGTCATCAAGGCAGGAATATGGTGGCATCCAGGTATGCATAGTGCAGGAGGAGCTGAGAGTTCTACATCTTCATCTAGAGGCTGCTAGCAAAACACTGGCTTCCAGGTAGCTACAATGAGGATCTTATAGCCCATACCCAGAGGGACACACCTACTCCAACAAGGCCACACCTTCTAACAATGCTAGTCCCTGGGCTGGGCATATATAAACCATAACAGAGTGAGACCACATTTCAAAGTCAAAAGACAAGAGGCAGATAGGAAAAAGGAGACCCACCATGGATTCAGGGACCTTAAGATTCTCCAGGATTGTCTCCTATCTGACCTCAGTGCTGCTTTTCTTGTTGCCTAGGATGACTTCCACCTCGAACTCCTGCATCTCCTCCTCTCTTCTGACTCACCTATCTTTCTCGATTCTATCTCAGTTGACAAGTTTTATTTTGTGGAGATAGAAACATTTTTCGGATTTTCAAATGTGCAAGAGTAGGGTGTTGTGCGTATGTGTGTGTATACATGTTTACATGTGTGTGGGCATGCATACATGTGTGTGTGTGTGTGTGTGTGTGTGCATTTGTGTGTGTGCACTTGCTCTCATGTGGAATCGCAAGTTTACTGATATCAAAAATCCTACTCCATTGCTCTTCTTTATACTTTATCCCTTGCTCAGGGTTTCTCAGTCATAGAGTTTGCAGATGTGGTGTATTTGTGCAGCAAGGAGCTTAATCAAGGAGCTATCCCCCAGCCCAAGAGGCTAACGCCTTTTACTTGTCTTAGCTTTTTGCCCTTCTTTTTGACACATTTCTCCCCTTGACTAGGCCAGCCAATCTCAGTTGTTTCTTGGGGCTTTGCTGTAACTCTTGCAAAAATATAAAAACTTCCTCTCCAGTCACTTCCTCCAATGAATTCTTGCAGACCTCATGAATATTGGTCATTGACACTTCAAACAAGTAATATCTACCTTTGGTAATGTTTTCAGTCCATCAACAAAGTCCTTAAAAAACACCTTCACAGCTTCTTTTGACTTTTGTAAGATTTTGAAATTCCTTTCACTTCTACTATTGTGGGAGTTATGTATGTAATTTTGCCTTCTGGTGTTGCTATTACAAGTATGTATACTTAATTCAAGATATATTGAAATAAAATGTATTGTTTTCTTAATGGTCCTAGAGATTGAACCCAGGGTCTCCACGGTAGGGCATGTGGGAACATGTTACCAAACAAACATAAAGTGTCAATGACCAATATTCATGAGGTCTGGCAAAGTTGAGTAAGCTCAGATCTCAGGTATCTCAGAGATCTGAGACTGGGTAGAATGGAGCCACTCCCTGTCTATGTACCTGCTCTGGAACAAGTAACCACAACACCCCACTGAGAAGACCATGGGCAGCCAATCACATAAAGTGACACCTGGAGTTCTCTTCAATGCTAATAAGGTATCTAGAGAGCCTTGAACTTTCAGCCAATGAGCTTTCCTTCTTGGGTAGTCCTTCCCCCCCACCCCCCCAAGATATATAGTTCTTGGTTAACCCCTAATAAAGTGTATGCATTATATCCACTATCAAATAAACCAGTATGAAGAAGCAAGGATTGTTTCAGAGGGCTGCTTCATTAAGGATCCTCAACTAAAGAGCCACCGCTAAGACTCTCAAGGAAGGTTTTCTCCCCTCCAGCTCCTCACTCTCAATCAGACTGGATTCTGCTCATCCCAGGCTATGGCCTGATAAGAAAGGTAGACCTTGGATCCCTGGTTCCTGACTCCCTGACTCAGCAAGTATACCAGCTGTACCTGGGTACCCAAAGAGGAGACTGGGAACCACTGTGGACTCTGTTTCAGACTTTGCTCTAAGTCCCTTGCCCAACAACGGAGAGGCAGGACAGTAAGGTACTTCACATACTAAGCACTCTATCCTGAACTAAGTCCATAGCTAAAGTCTTTCCCAAAAGACCCACCCCAGTATGTTCATCATTATCTTGTTTACTGTTCCACATATACTTATGTTTTCAAGGCTCGGTTGTGTTAGTTGTCTCCTGCATTCTGCTTCTTCCTCAGGGCTTTAATTAGCCTCTTCTGTTTTTTTCACAAAGTCATTTTATTAAGGGTTTGCAAGTAGTTTGGCCTTGGAGGTCTTGCATTCCCGAAAATGTTTTGCTCTTTACTTTGGTTCTTTTCAAAATCTGTTCTGCTATTTATTTCCTATCATTGGTTTTTCTGTCTTCTGTACTTTATAATTATTTATACAAATATATAAAACAAATCAAATTATCATTTCTTTTTAGGAAAATATTTTTTCTGATGATTGGTGAAATTTCTCTTTCTTTTCTTTCTTAGATTTTGTAACTTTACTAAATAAATGTCTAATAATTTTATATGTCTTGCTCAGACACATTATGCTTATTAAATCTCAGAATTTAGATATTGCATTGTTTACACTCTGATCCCTCATTTATGCATACTTATCTTTTATTATCCTTATTTTACAGTCCTAAGACTAAAGCTAACAGCATTACTTAGAAGCCTTATTTATAACTAATGTAGGTGATTGATTCTACAAATTCCTATGTATTCTTCTCACCATAATTTCATTAAAAGTATTACATGTTGCTTTTTGCACTTTCACTCAGCTCAAAATAGTTTTAGTTTTCCTTCAAATTCTTGTTGAATCCCCAACCTATTAAGTATTATTTAGGATCATTTTGCATTTGTGAGACATTGGGAAGTATTTTCTTCATGCTACTACTTTTTGTGGTCTCCATGTGTCATAGTTAGTTTCAAATGTCACCATGACACAAACTTAGAGTCAGCTGGGTAGAGGGAATATAAGCTGAAAAATTGCCTTGATCATATTGGCCTGTAGCCATATCTGCAAGACATTCTACTAATTGCCAATTGATGAAGGAGACCCCAGCCTACTAGGTGCAGTGCCATCCCTAGACAGGTATAGACCTGTATAAGAAAGCTAGATGGAAGCAATCTTTTAAGCAGTGCTCCTCCTCTTTCATTTCTGCTTCCAGGTTCCTGCCTTGAGTTCCTGCCTTGGCTTCTATCATTGACTGACTATCACCTGTAAGGCAAATATACCCTTTCCTCACCTGAATTGCTTTTTGTCAGTATTTTGCTACAGTAACAGAAAAACACTATGACACTACTCCTCTGATTTCCATGGTCAGCATGTCACTGGTTTCCATGATATTTGTGGCTGTGGTCGTGTGAATAAGATTGGCTCTCATAGGTTCATATATTTGAATTTGTTGTCACCAGGGAGTGGAACTATTTGAGAAGGATTAGAAGGATTAGGAGCTGTGACCTTGTTGGAAGAAGTGTGTCAATGGAGGTAGGCTTTGAGGCTTCCAAAGCCCATGATAGGCCCAGTGTTTCTTGTTCTGCCTGATCCTTTCCGATCAGGATGTGAAGCTCACAGCTACTGCTCCAGTGCCATACCTGTTTGGTCCTCACCATGATAATGGACTAACCATCTAAAGCTGTAACCAAGCCCACAATTAAATGATTTCTTTTATAAGAGTTGCCTCAATTTGTCTCTGTATAACAACAGAATAGTAACTAGGAAAAGGACCATGATTTCCATGGTGACTATGCTTCTGAATTGCATTATCTCCACAGCCTTGGCTTCCATGGTATCTATTACTCTGCCTCCCAGGTTCTCTATGCTTATGCCTTTCATGGTCTCCATGACTCTAGCTTCCAATTTTTTTTTTTTTTGTGACTCTGGCTTTCATGTTCTTCATGTCTCTGATTTTCTAGTCAATATGGTTCTGCCTCTGCAATCCATGTCCCGTTAGATTTCTTTATGTCCGTGTCTCTGAACTGGTCCCCGTGTCTCATTTTTTGTGCTTCTGACTTGTCATCTGGCTTGGTCTCCATGCCTCTAACTTGGTCTTCATTCATCTGGGTTGGTCTTTATACCTCTGGCTTACAGAGTCCATGGTCCTGGATTCCATGGACTCCAGTCCTCTCCCGCCAATGGCTTCCATGCTTCTGCCTTCTATAATCTTTAAGCTCCTGAACTCCATTATATAACTCCTAACCCCTGGATTCCATGGTCTCCATGCCTCTTCCTTGTTTATAAGATCTCTTATACCGTTAGTTTATTTTTCCTATCCTTTTGATATAATTTTATGTTAGAATTTAAGTGAGTAGTGGTGTGTCCATACAGCAGAATACAATTTACTGTAGAAAGAAATGAAATACTAATGCATGCTGCAGTATACAGGGAGGGACTTTGATAACACTAACAAGAAACCAGAAACAAAAAGATATCACAGAGCATATGAATCCATTCCTCTGATATACACAGAGGAGGAGAATCCACAGGGAAATAAAGGCTTCTAAGTATTGATTGAGGGGAAGTGGGAAGCAACTTTCTAATGCGGTACAGGCTTTGATTTTCAATGATGAAAATGTTTCTGAAGAGACAGAGCAATGACTGTACAATGTTATGATTGTACTAAATAGGAATGAATTATTCACGACAACATAGCTCATTTCACGTACTGTAGAAGTTACAAGCTTACCTTGGACAAGGAAGTCTGAATCGAAGTTATTGGTCTCTAACAGTGGCTGATGGGAAACGACTGTTTTCTAGGCTGGAGAAAGCAGAGCAGCTAAATACATTTGGGAAGTTTGTATATGAAGAACGGAAAAGCAGATGGAACAGGCTACCTGACGTCTAGTTTGACTTTCTGAAACACTTTTAATTAGTACTTTCAGTAAGTTAAGACTCTGGGAAGGAAGGATCTTTGAGAGAGGTGAATTCTGCTACACAGAGAGCTTCAGAACACCCACTGTAGATGTGCTAATGTAATAATAATTAAAAGACTACAAGTAAAACAGGGAAAATATCTGAGAAAGTGATATTTTAAAATGTTGAGTATAAGACAATAGGAATGTCTGAATCTGGAGTAATACGTATTGAATGATTTTTTTTTAAAAAAAAAAATAATGTAAATTCAAAATAAAATAGGTGGTGAGCCCTTGGCAAAGGCAGCAAGAGCCACACCCTACAGAACCACTCTCTACCCAGAGCAAAGCATTGCTCTGTGCCTGTGACTGCTTGGGTCTGCACAGAAATGTGCATTCTTCTAGAGCTGCAGTGAGAAGTTGCCAAGGAGCCAAGCAACCAGCAGTAGGACCATTCCCATCCTAGCCCTGGAGCCCCCAATTTTATTATATGGTTTTTGGAATACGACTGTTGTAGACAACTGTCTTTCTGAGCCATTAAATTTCCTGCATCCCCATCTCACATGCTGCACAAGGAAGTAAATAAGACAGGGAGGCAGCGGCAGGGGGAGAGGGGGCTTCTGGGTTATTTATTACTTTAATAAATCGGAGCTCCTCCCAGCCCGCCTCAGACTCTTTGCTTCTGTCAAGCTCCGAGGACAAACGATCACTTAATTGTAGAGTTTGTGGGCCGAGGTGGGCTCCAAGCACAGCAGTTTATTGTGCAAGAAAGGCTCTTAGTACGATGAGATGATAGTGCCCTGGCCAATAAGTCATTAAACAGAAATTAAAAGCAGAAAACTTCTGAGCGTCTTTTCTCTAACTTGTGTTAACCTCTTCAAAGCTGAACGGAATCTCTATAGGACTAAGGGTAAGGCACAGGCCATGGGAGGAGGTTTGGTCAGAAAAAGGGTGTGGCGTTAGCTCCATCATACAGCTTGGCCTGTTGGGTGAGGGGCCATCATGGGCTGCGTGGTCCCATCAACAAGGCCCCACCCCCCTCCAAAGGGAAGACCTCAGCGCAGTGTATCCTCTCAGATCACCATCTTGAAGCTTTATTACCAGACCACTCTGAACTGAGCTGCTGCTTCAATGGGAGCAGGACTGTAACCTCAGGAAATGTCTTTCTGAGGAAATAAATAAATGTATTTCAACTTCTAGCTGAGTAATCCCCCCCTGCCCCGCCCCCCACCCCCAGGTAGCATGATATTATCTAGGTATTGAAATGCAGCTTTTACCTTTGCAGGTAAATGTTAGAGTAACCACAGAAGGTTGAAGAGTGGTCATTAAGCACTGCATGTGGCACTGAGACAGTTTCAGCTCTAGCCATGGAAAGGAAATGGAGAGCCTCACCTCTCTTGTGCTTTCTGTTTCAGTGCACTTCCATCTGCATAGGCACAAATTCCTTCTATGTGCAAGTCCTTTTCCAAAGTTTCAGTCACCTGCCATACGTATATCATGACCAGAATACTGTTGACTCTTCCTAGAGAGAGACCACACTTAAGTAGTGTTGATTACATTGTACTGTTGTAACTTTCCTATGCCAGGCCAGGAGAGGTGGCTCACTTGGGAAGGTGTTTGGCCTGCCAGATGGATGATGTTAGGTTGTTTCACAAAACTTACATATATAAAACATATACCCTGGATTATGTTGTGCTTGGAATCCCAGCACTGGGGAGGCAGACAGGAGAACCACTGGACTCATTGGCCAGCAAACTTAGCCTATTCAACAAGCTCCAGGTCCGTGAGAGACCCAGTCTCTAGTTTTTTTTTTTTGTTTTTTTTTTTTTTTTTTTAAAGATGGACAGCACCTGGGAACAACATCTCAGATTGTGTTGGGGTCTCCTCGTATGTGCATAAACACATGTGCACACACATCCACAACTGCACACATATCCATAAAATACACAGTAATATTTCTGTTTGATTACTAGCTTATTAGTAGTCTCACTCCTAACATCAATTTATGTTTAAGTTCATATAAAATGGACTCTTAGAATAGCACATATGAGACTTTGCATGGGAAATGTAAACCTAAAATGTTTCTAAAGCAGGTGGATCAAAGAGTGGCATTGCTTTCTAGAGAAGCTAGAATTCTAGTTATTTTACCTTCATTTGAAGGTATCTCTTCAAATGAATTTTTCTCAGCCTTTTGTCCTGTCTCTGATGAGAAGAATCCTTTCTCCTGGTACAAGATGGGCAGTGACCTTGCTTACCTATGTTTTGTTTGTTTGTTTTGCTTTCTGGTTTTTGTTTTATAGATGCCTCTTAGTTCAAAACAACCCTTATTCTGAAGTGAGGTATACTGGGTTAGCATGTTCCTCCACCCGTGAGGGACATGTATTCACAATCACTGTAATTCAGTGTTGTTTCATGACTTTAAAAATCTCCCATGCTCCAATTTCTTGCTTCTTTTCCCCAGCTCCTGGTAATTAAGGGTCTTTGAACATTGCCATAGCTTTGGGTTTTCTAGAATTGCATGCGGTTGGACTTATATGGTATTAGACTTCTTGATGTGACTTCTTTTACTTAATAATATACATGTAAAGCACTTCCCTGTATTTTCATGGCTTAATAGTTCATTTCTTTATAGTGCTGAATTACATTCTATTGTCCATCTGAGTCTAACTATGAGAAATAGCTGTTGTTCCAGACCTTAGCTTATGACATTCTGTTATATTAAAAACTGATGGGTATAGTTGAAATATGATTGTTAATAATGTCAAATTGATAAGATCTATAATCACCCAGTAGACAAATCTCTGGGCATGTTTGCAATGGAGTTTCTAGACTGGTTTAGGTGAAATGGGAAGGCCTAAATGTGAGTGGCACTATCACATTGGATGAGACCCAGAGACATAATAAGAAGGCGGGAGCAAGCTCAGCCCCAGCACTCACTTCTCTCTCTGTGTAACTGCAGACATCTTGTGTACCTGCTGCCATGATGTTCTCACAAGGATGGATGTTGCATTTATCAGTCATTTTAGTTACAGCAACAAGAAAACTGATATATTCCAGAGAACCAAATAACCCTATTAAAAAATGGGGAACAGAGCTAAACAGAGAATTCTCAACTAAGGAATACCAAATGGCTGAGAAGCACCTAAAGAAATGTTCAACATCCTTAGTCATCAGGGAAATGCAAATCAAAACAACCCTGAGATTCCACCTCACACCAGTCAGAATGGCTAAGATAAAAAACTCAGGTGACAGCAGATGCTGGTGAGGATGTAGAGAAAGAACACTCCTCCATTGCTGTTGGGAATGCAAGCTGGTACAACTACTCTGGAAATCAATCTGGTGGTTCCTCAGAAAATTGAACATAGGACTACCTGAGGACCCAGCTATACCATTCCTGATCATATACCCAGAAGATGCCCTAACATGTAATAAGGACACATGCTCCATTATGTTCATATCAGCCTTATTTATAATAGCTAGAAGCTGGAAGCAACCCAACCCAGATGTTCCTCAACAGAGGAATGGATACAGAAAATGTATCCATTAAAAACAATGACTTCATGAAATTCTCATGCAAATGGATAGAACTTGAGAATATCATCCTGAGTGAGGTGACTCAGTCACAAAGGAACAAACATTGTTTGTACTCACTGATAAGTAGATATTAGCCCAAAAGTTCTGAGTACCCAAGGTTCAATTCACAGACCATATGAAGCCTAAGAAGAAGGAAGACCAAAATGTGGATGCTTCAGTGCTTTATAGAAGGGTGAACAAAATACTTACAGGAGGAAATATGGAGACAAAATGTGAAGCAGAGACTGAAGGAAAGGCCATCCAGAGACTGCCTGACCTGGGGATCCATCCCATATATAGTCACCAAAGCTAGACGATATTGTGGACACTGGGAAATGCTTGCTGATGGAAGCCTGATATGGCTGTCTCCTGAGAGGCTCTGCCAGAGCCTGACAAATACAGAGGCCAATGCTCAAAGTCAACCATTGTACTGATCGCTGGGATCTCCATTGGAGGAGTTGGAGAAGGGACTGAAGGAGCTGAGGGAGTTGCAGCACCATGGAGGGAGCAACAGTGTCAACAGGCCAGACTCCCCCCCCCCCAGCTCCCAGGGACTGGACCATCAACCAAAGAATACACATGGAGGGACCCATGGTGCTGGCTGAATATGTGGCAGGCAATGACCTTGTAGGACATCAGTTGAAGGAGAGGCCCTTGGACCTGAGGGTGTTCTATCTTACGTGTAGGGGAATGCTAGGGTGGGAAGATGGGAGTGGGTGGGTAGGTTGGGGAGCATATTCATTGAGGCATGGGGAGTGGGGATGGGGTAGGGGGGTTCTGAAGGGGAGAGCTGGAAAGGGGAAAACATTTGAAATGTAAATAAAGAAAATATCCAATAAAAAAAGGTTAAAAAGAAAAGGAAAGGAAAGGAAAGAAGAGGAGAGGAGAGGAGAGGAGAGAAGAAGAGAAGAGAAAAGAGAAGAGAAGAGAAGAGAAGAGAAGAGAAGAAAAGAGAAAAGAAAACTGATCCAGGGATTTTTACAGAAAACTAATTAGCTGCTCCAAAGCAACCGCCATATTAGAGTTCAGCCAGTGCTGAACACAATGTTCTGCTGCCTTCTGTCTTCAGAATTCCATGCTATCTGGAATCTAGATTCCAGATTAGCTGTTCTAGTAGCTCACTAGGGGGTGATGGTCTTGTCTGTCTCTTTCAATGTCTCTTTCTTTGTTGAGACATGACCTCATTTCTGACATGTTTTCTCTTGCCAGTATCCTTTCTTTACATCCCCCACCCTTCATTTTTGTCTCTTTCCTGAGCGTTTATTCATGCTCATCCAAATCTGTCTTCTCTTTCCTGCATTTCCTTACCTTCTCCCATTTCTTATATTCAGAATGAAATTGAAGAACAAGATCAGTTTTGACTGTATGTTGGTGGTATTGGATATATTAGTTAGCTATTTATTAAAAACAGCATGTGTTGAGCATTTTATATTTCTCTTAGGGAAGCAGCACCTAATAAATCAAGTTCCTTCTTGTATACAGTTCGTGATTTATTCTTTTCCTATGGAGTCGCTAAATCTCAGAAAAGATTTCTTCCTGACTGCTCACTCCACGATTAGTCTGCTTGAAACCCACAAGGGTTTTAGCAAATGGAAAAAATTGATTCTTAACATACTTCTGATCCTATATATTGTTCGGATTGGAACACAATCTTACCTTCTCATCTAATCCATAGCTGAGGGTGTTGTTTTTCTTCCATTATAGTTGAGTGGGCTGTTGAGTAATGACCTTGATCACCTCTCTCTTTCTATACTGATGTTTGTTTCAAATGTTCCCTTCTACTTATGTTCTGTCATTGTTAATGATGATTTACCCAAAAAGTAGAAATAGAGTAGAATGATCCTGTCCTTCCCTTGTCACCTAAAGTACTGTAGCAAACCCACAAGCCACCATTTCTCATGCTAGACAGCTTCCTTGAGTTTATTATTTATTTTTAGATTAGGATTTGCAGAGCTGGATGCCAAGCTGTGGGTGTCTGATACGTTGCAAATGATTTTTGTTAAGTGAAGCAAACAAACCACAAATATAAGTTTCTGTTGTGTTGTAAGACACTGATCAATTTGAATAAAACTTTGAAACACATCTTGCTCCTCCTCTTCTTTCTCCTCTTTGATCAAATAAACCCAGTGTTTTTAGGTAGAGGTTAATTTGAATGAATCAGCTGATGGCATGTAAGATAATGCCTTAATAAAATAACAGTAGTCAGGAAGTCCATGTCTAGGCTCTGCTGGTTTCAGGGGTTACTACTTGTGATGGCACCTGTTCTTTTTCTTCACTTCCTCCTTGGTACTTGGCTTCTTGTGTCCAGGAAATTCCAGAGAGCCTAATTCAGTTTTGTTCTCCATCTAGGTGTCAAAATTACAAGTATGTATGATTGCACTCAGCTACAAAATCTTATACGTTTATTTCACTTATGTGTATCAGCTTCTCAATTCCTTTTAAAATCAACTATTCAACCCTTCTGATTCTTTCATTAAAGATGTAAAATACATATCAATGTATATGTCTACTCATGTGGGCTTAACTTCATGAAAAGTACCTTCTTCAAGTTTAGCCCAAGTGACTTGTGAGGAGTCTTCTTGTCATATCTGCAGCTTGTCTTGCCTTTCAGAGTTTGTAGAGTTGATTGAAATGAGTTAGTATCTCTCTATATTCTAAAAATGTATTATTTTTTTACAGACAGAACCTACATTTCATACTGTCTCTTTAATAAATTCTCTCCTGTCTAGAAAACAGAGGCAGCCTCCTTACCCATTTATTGGACTGAATATGTCTCCTTTCTCTTCAGCAAAATGGCTACTAACAATAGCTTCATTTAAAGAAAGCTTTTATGCTCACAGAGGATTAGTTATTGCTGGATCTCCACTTGTGTCTCATGAGATTATTCATTTCTACTTATCACTGCCTATCTCTGACCCAATTTGGGAGCTCTGTAGGGAGTCTCTCAGTAACAGAGCATGTTAGAGGCACTCTCTTTGATCTCAGTGACATGTCATCCAGGTTCTGCCTTGGAGTGGTGGGTTAAAACCAGTCACACAATTTCTTTCTTATTTATAAATTAATTCACAATGGACTATGTTTTGCCTGGGGATTAAATAAAATATAACATTTATGCCTTTCCTTTTTGTTTTCATATACTGGAGCTAACGTGTCATGGTGTAGATCCAAACAGATGGGGAAAGGTCAAGGTTCCTTTGTTGCTAAGTATGTTTCCATGACTACAGAATGGTAGCATCTCTTGTTTGGCGGCTGGTAGCTCATTAGAGGAAGGATGAACTCTGTGTTGATGGTTCAGTATGGCTGATTTTTGCTTACTTAACTTTTCATCTTCATATGAGAACCACTGAGATAGTTTGAAATACAAATAAACCCCTATGTCTTTTGGTAAAGATTAATCTAAATGAAATAGCTGAAGGCACGTCAGATAATATCCGAGCAAAATAAAACGGTGACCAGTAAGTCCATGTCTAGGCTCTGCTGGTTTCAGGGGTCATTAGTTGTGATGGCACCTGTCCTTTTTCTTCACCTCCTCCTTGGTACTTGGCTTCTTGTGTCCAGAGAATACCAGAGAGTCCACCTCAAGTTTTGGTTTCTTGGGCATTACTACACCATACCTGTTATGCTCTTGTTGTTTCTTACATGCTTTTTTCCTGAAGCAACATTTTTTTGAAGATCATTCCAACCATGTGAAGTCCTAAAAGGCTACTGTCCAAGAAGTCTGCTATGATCCAGATTTAGAATGCTGAGGTCCAGAGAAAGCAGAGGATGATCCTATGGCCACTGCAGAGGATGATCCTATGGCCACTGTTGGTGGTGAAGCAACAGTCTCATGTTGCAACAGAGAGAAAGGGTGTCCATGAATACCTTGAAACAGGCAGCATTAGAACTAGAACTGGCCAAATCCATCCTATGAATGTGATAGGTAGTGAATATGCTTAAAATATATGTATGACAACTGAGATTTAATTCTACAAGAATAGAAGAAATTTTATGGGCTTCAAATGTTTCAGGGAGTGTCCGTCCTTTTGTCAGAAGTCAGATCTGTCAGGCAGTCTATCTGGATTAGAGTAGGAGACCAATCAGTGGCTAATGATTTGGGGCAAAAGTTCCTTTCTCAGGAAGAGAAGTTGACAAGGCATGCTTTCAGAGACTTTATCTAAAACAAACTTCATTTCATGTCCATGTTTTAGCTCATAGTGAGTACATGGGCACCCATGCCACATCAGATATTTAGGCTTCTGTCCAGCAATAATAACTCTAGCCCACTGCCAGTAGGTCTATAGATCCACTGCTTACTTCAGTGAAGACTATATAATACATCTGTCACAGGCCTGGTAGTCATTTGTCCTTCCATTTGCAGAGAGTAGGGCTACGGGAATTATGACCAATCAGAGCTGACCCTGAAGAATCAAGAGATTTTTCTTTTCTCCATGAAAGATGGAAGAGGCTAAGAAGTAGGAGCTTCCATTGTCTGCTGAGGGCACATTCACTCTGCTTCTTTCCTATTCTCCACTATGAATGATAGTGTCCTAGTTAGCTGTAACTGTTTACTTGACATGGCCTGGACTCATTTGAGAGGAAAATCACTATTGAGAAGTTGTCTAGACCAGATTTGCTTGTGGATATGTGTGTGGGATGATTGCTTTATTATTATTTGATATGAAAGAGTTAACCCTACTAGGTGATACCATCTCCAAGCTGATCTTGGGTTGTATACAAGTCTAGGCAAGCATGAGCAAACCAAAAAGGAGTGTTCCTTCATGATTTCTGCCTGGAGTTCCTGCTTGTACTTCCCTCATCCATGGACCATGACCTGGAAGTGTATGCCAAATAAATCCTTTCATACCTTAAGTTGATTTTGGTAATAGTGGTTCTCATAGCCACAGAAAGGAAATTAGTATATGATAACAGGATTACTAGAGTCCCAAGAATGTGGCACTTAGTCTACCTCTGACAGTGTTGTCTCTGACTTGTTTAGGCTTCAGCATCCTGCACCTGACTCCTGGTGGACATACATATCAGACTTCTAGGCTTTCACAGCCCAAACAATGATCATCAGACTGTGTAGGCTGCATCAGCAGAAGTCTCAGGCCATTTACTCTTCTTTAACAGAATATTGGAGACTGGATAACTTACAAAGAACTCAGATTTTTCTTTCTAGTTCTGGAAGCTGGAAAATCCAAGATTAAGGAACCAAGTTTTTCCTTCAGAGGTAGAGCATTGTTTTTTATGTTTTTTTTTTTTCTAGAGGTGCTCCCATAGAAGGTGGAAGTGACAGAGGATCTTACCAAGTCCTTTATAAGATATTAGCATATTAATTGACTCAATGCCTACATAGTTCATATGTACTTAGCCTAAATCATGTAAATGGTGTGATACATGATTGATACGATACACTAATTGCTTGATTGCTTTCCAGAAGATACCATCTCTTACTACTACTACAGTGTACATTCAGCTTTAAAGGGAGCTTTCTGAGGGACACACATTTAAATGATAGCAATTGCTTGGAATTTGGATTTTAAAATGAAATGAACCAGTCGCTACCTTCAAGTAAATAAAAAAAGATCTCCCCGGTCCATCAGATTGATGAGGAAAGAAACCCCATCTCTCCCACTTTGCCTGCCACTATTCTAGTCTGGGACACCACCTTTTTTCAATCCTGGTTTATTAGTCCTGCCTGTGTCTGACTAACCAGTCTTTTCTCCTATATCCCAATTCATGGCTGCCAGAATTATTCTTCTTAACATTAACACTAGTCTTCTTGGAGGACTATTTTGAACTCTACCACCTACAGGATAAAGAATAAACTCATTAGCTCTCGATTGAAAGCCACACACAACCCATCTGTATTTCCCACCACCACTGATAGGAATCAGATCGACTGGGCTCTGTGTACCTCTAAATGGGCTGTTTTCCCTTCCTGAATGCTGGTGTTGTCATGTGAGCGCCTATGTGGTAGTGTCTTTGGATGACGTGTGATTTATATCCCTGCCTCTTTGCTTATCTTTTCCTCATCAGCTGATAGGCTGAGAACAGCCTGGCATGTGTTCTCAGTGCAGGGTGGGCTGTGGCTCCTTGTCTATCTAGGGGCAGACCACTTCTGTCCTGTCCCTTATGGATCCCCAGTTCTAAACTCAAGTCTTTTACCATAGCTGAACAGATGATAGATTATTTTCCTCTTGGTACTTCTCATTTTTGCATTTCATCACTACTTGTTTGCTTATTTATTTTCTTCTTTTAAATTTTATTTTTATTCATGTGTATGTGTGTGTAATGCCATTCATGTGTAAGTTGGTGACCCTGGAGACCAGAAATAGGTATTTGATCCTGTAGTACTGTAGTTACAAGCAATTGTGAGCTATCTAACATGGGTTCTAGAAACCAAATTCATGTCTCCTCATCTCTAATCCATCCCCCATTCATGTTTATTATTATTTTTCATATTATATCATATTATTATATTCATATTCATTTGTATTCATACTATATTATTATTATTGTTTCTGGGGGCAGTCGAGTGCAGGACCTGTTTGGCAAGCACTTCACCATTGAGCTGCATGTTCAGCCCAGGAGTCTTTGCTTTACATCTCTCTTCCAATCCCATTCATTTCTCATGACCTACTTTCTGTCTTTCAAGTGCTGTCATGTACATCATTTCTGTAGTGAACCCTTGCACAGTGCTTGTCTTTAAGTCGCCTTCATTGGAAATGTTTGGAATGAAGCAGGTGATTCTCAGAACCCCAGGTCCTGTTCTGTGCTATCAATACATACTTGTGGAATAAGTGTTGGTAATTCATATTGCTAAAAAGTACTTCCAGTCCTTTTACTTGAACTAACAGAACAAGAATTTTATAAAGGCAGAGTAGGTGATGTTAACCTTAAAAACGCATGAAAGGATTGAGAGTCATGTAAAACAAGCTGGCAAAGATCATAGATTCAAAGGGAAGAATGTCAAATTTGAAATCTTTATTTCTGACTTATACGGAATTGTAGTTCTGCTATATATGCAACAAGGCAAATGTCAGTTCCTCCTCATGGATCCAGGGATGATGCTTCTAGGTTTCCATGTCTTTGCTGGCTTAACTTTCTATCAGATGATCCAGCCAGCAATCTTTAATATGGAAAGAGAAAGTGCTGATACTTGTTAAATCTGAGGAACAAGAACTTCAGTTATTTACATCATTGCAAACTGTTTCTTCTAAACTACTTATTTATCTGTATATATGCGTATGTATATGCATATGCATGTATGTAGGGGGTGCTTACATATTCCCATAAATGTGCACGTATGTGGATACACTAGATGTCATTCTTCAGGTTCTATCTACTTTTTTTTCTCTGTGTCTCTCATTGGTCTGGGGACTGCCTGAGTAGTCTGCACTGGCTGGCCCATGAGCTCCAAGGATTAGCATTAGCCTGTTTCCTCCCTAGTGTATGGATTACTAATGTGTACCATGAAACCTGACTTTTCTTATTGTGGGTTCTGCATCTTGATTAAAGTCCTCATGCCTAATAGTTGGCACTTTACTGATAGAGTCATCATCCTAACCTAGCAACTTATTTATTATGTTAATACATTCATTTTGCATGATTTATTATTTCTTCATTGAAGAATGTAGATTTTTTTAAATGAAGAATTTTTTAAAAATGTATGTGTGTGTGTGTGTGTGTGTGTGTGTGTGTGTGTGTATGTGTGAATATGCACATAAGGGAAGATGTCTATGGATACTAGAGGCGTCAGATCCTCCAGGAATGATAGTTACAGTGATTGTAAATAACCAGATGTGGGCACTAGGCATTGAACTCAGGTCCTCTGAAAGATCAGTAGCAGCTCTTTACTGCTGAGCCATCTCTCTAGCTCCCAAGGGGTTCAAGTCATTAGCTGATGTTTGTATCAACCTGTAAGTAGGAGAAGCTGAATCCAAGACTTGTTTTCTAGCTTAAATTATGTGATATTTTCATGCACATCTAATAGAAGAAAAGAGAGAGGGCACCACTTACACTTCCTAATAAAAAACATTTGAAAGAAGTCTTGTCCACCCTTTAGAATTTTTCATCAACTTCTTTTAAACTAATTATCAGCCAACCAAAAAAAACCAGAGAACTTTCTTTGGTCCAATTTGTTCTTTATAAGCCCAGAAAACCTTATTATTATTTTTTTAATCAGAAAGGTCCACACTATGTCGTTTTTGCACATAGCTCACAAGTAAGTTTCAGTGCTCCAAACGCCATATTCTTAGATAAAGCAGAGCTGTGCCTGGGGAGAGCTGGCAGGGGAGGAAAGAGTGTGTGCTATGCTTTGTCCACCTTCTTCTGCTATGCTTTGTCTTTCGAAGATGAAGCATTGCACGGGAGGGTTTGGGGGATAGATTTTTCTTTAACCATAAAAAATAAAACCCAGAGTGTAACATTTGAAATGAAAAAGCAAGGGCATTTCAAAGCCTAACACCAGGGAGCTGATGGAAGTCAATAGACAGACTGTGTTAAAAATAATATTGTGTACTATGGCCAGAATGATTACACATGCAGATCTTCCATGGACCTGGAAGGCCAGTCTGTCCATGTGGTCACAAAAGACTCAACTTTAAATAAAGATTAAACAGATGTTCCCTGGCCTAGAGATGCTTGAGAAATGAGAAAAATCCTAGAGTGGGGTAATTGTTGATTTAAAAAGGTACAGAAGCTTTATAAAATTCCTGGAGAATTATATTTTTTTTAAACATACTGGTCATAACCTTTCAGTCAGGTATGAAATCAATTCAATGTTTGACATAAATAATGCCACAGAACAGAACTGAAATAATAAAGTTGGTATACACAATGAGACTGGGCATTATTTCTTGTTATGTGATTTAACATTTATTTCTTGTGGTGAATTATGCTGGATATTTAAAGCTGTTACATTAGACCCAGTACTTTAGAGAGTTGAGGAAGTACATGTTTTCTGATTCCCAAATGTGTCCTGTATTTGGCATTGGGCCAGCCTGAGAAATAATTTCATAGTGATACTACTTAAGGTCAAGATAAGGATTTATAGTATGTATACTAGATATAATATTGTTGAATATGTTAGTATAATGAATCAGGGAAGTTATGCACCCAGCATTGTGATCTGTCACTCAGATCTCTATAGACCTCAGCTACAATCACTCATCATTTACTATTTCATTGTTCTTCTCATGTTACCAGAGCTCATCTTACAATATGTGTGTGGAGGGAATAGGGGTATGAGTTTACATATGTGTGTAAGTGTGGGGGTCTGTTTGTGGACATGTGTGTGAACATGTGTGTCTGTGTATACATGTGTGTATGTATAATTGTGTGTGCGTGCATGTATGTGTGTTTGTGTGTGCATGTGTATGCATGTGTATGGATATGTGGGTGTGCATGTATATGTATGCATGTGCATGTGTGTGCATGTGTATGTGAGTGAGTATATATTCATGTGTGTGAATGTGTGATTATGCATGTGCAGATCTGTGTGTATGTGAGTGTGTGTGCACGTGTGTGTACTTGTGCAAATGTGCATGTGCATCTTTGTGAGTGTGTATTGTGTGTATGTGTGTTTCTGCGTGTGTGTGAGTGCGTGTGTGTTTATGTATATGTGTGTATGTGTGTTTCTTTGTGTGTATATATGTATGTATGCATGTGTAGGCTTGTATGTGTGTGTGTGGGTGTCTATGTGTGTGTCTATATGGGTGTGAGTGTTTGTGTGCGTATGTGTGAGTGCAGTGTGTTTCAGATTTGACATTCAGTTATTTGAAGATCTCACTTTTGAAAGAAAGCTTTATCACAACCTGTAAGTGAGAAAGCTTAGTGAAGAGTAAGTAGAGTTCTACTAACTCTGAAGCTACTGTAAATTCTAGCATAGTCCATTTACCACTGTTTCTTGCTTCCCTTAGGAAAATCACTTAAGGGCAAGGTAGAAACATGCTACTGTCCCTGAGGTGTTTTTCAATTACATAACATGTATATGTTATTCCATGTGAGCTATTTAACACCTTAGGTTACCACATGGGCACTTGTGGAGAACAGTACAAGAAATGGACTGCACAATTTCTCTTAATTAGGCATGAAGAAAGGGATGGCTGGGCCATGGGTGATGGCTCTATAGGCTACTTTGGAGGGTCATTAGAGGCAAGGGTGTGAGTTTTCAGGGGATACTGAACATCTCTAGGAGATCTATGCAGCTAGAAACTAAGATTGAAGATGATGTGGCAGAGGGTAAAGGCAGAGGTTTTTTTGCTGTGTGATTTTGTCAAACACCTGGCTTATACTAAGCATTTGTAGGAGAATATGCAAGAGGTAAATGACATCTTGAGAGAACAGGTGGCCACAGCCTCCTCTGCATTTCTTTTGCATCTCTCTAGCCAGAAGGAAGCTAACAGCCAGCCCTGGTGGAGACTGCTCATTCTCCAGGCAAAGTGCCATGATCTGAGAATCTTTGCCAACCCTCCTGCCCCGCCAAGCTGCGAGAACACCTGTGCCTTATTTCCAACCATCACGCCACTTTTGGACTCTGCATCTCTGTTTTGGAAGTGGATCCAAAATCCAATCACTCTGGACTTGCTCTCATGGAGGAAAGCCTAACTTGTAGATTCTAGGGACTTTGCTTTTTGTTTTTATTCCCAAGTAGCCAAATGAAGGAAAGAGAGCATTAGTGTGGTGCAGGCCCAAGCTGCCCAGTTCCAGCAACAGATGGACGTGGATGGTGAATTAACAGAGGAGGGTGAGAAGTGAAAACACAAGAAACAAGAATTAGAAAGCCTGTACATTAATCTTGGCTTTTCATTGAACTGTCTCTGTAATATTTATGGAACTCACTCAACCTTAACAAAACATGCTCCTCTTCTTTTAATCATAAATGAGACTAAGCTCTCATATGTTCTTCGGAGGGCTATTAAGACAACCCAGAAACACAATAAAGCAAAATGTCTTTGAAATTATAAAGCAGTATTTGAATACAAAGATATTTGCCAGCATTTTAATTACTTGCACATAGAAGGGTTCAGTAATTGTTGGAAGAATGCATGAATCAATGAATGAATGAATTTAGTCTTTTAAATATTCTGTAGCTTAAGGGTCTTGTGCAATCTTTAGTTCTTCAAATCCTTTCTTCTGTGTAGTTTCTTGTTGATTAAGTGCATATTACCTTCCATTTCTAATAATTGGTTTTCATACTGAATAGTTCTGGGCATAGCTTAATCCACCAAATTAATGAATGGTGACCAAGAACTATGCATGAACTCTAAAATTTAGCAAAATACTTCCCTAAAAAATCCTCTAAAACCTCGAAGTAGTCTTCCTGAACTAATCATCCCCACTGGTTCTCCTTCCACTGAGAGGCAGATTTATTTCACGAAGCTTGGCCAATACTTAAATATGCAGAGTCCACATGTGAACAGATTTATCGATTCAGAATTCTTCCAGCAGGAGTGTCAGCCCTGAGGTCTACCTTACCTGTTTATAGATAGAGTATACAAGGTGCACAGAAAGGAACAAATCCAAGGTCTGCTCACACATCTGTCAGTGAGAGAATCACTAAAGTCTGAGTGTTGGGGCTGTGAGAGCACAGGTTGGTTATCTATAATCCCGAGAGAAGAGAGAAAAAACCCAAAAGGATGGTCTGTATGTTTTTTTAATTTTTAAAATTTTATTAATTATTTTATTTATTTGTATTCCAAATGTTGTGCCACATTCTGGTCCCCCCTCAACAAATTTTTCACCCCATCTGCTTTTGCTTTTGAGAAGGTGCTTCCTCCCTCACCCACTCCTTCCCACCTTACCTGCTAGCATCCCCTTTCCCTGTCCTTTCCCACTGAGACCAAACAAGGCAGTCCTCTGCAACATATGTAGCAGGAACCACCAACCAGGCTATATGTATTCTTTGGTTGTCTACTTAGCTTCTGGGAACTCTGAGGGGTCTGAGTTAGTTGATATTTTGTTCTTGCTATAGGGTTGCAATCCCCTACAGCTCCTTCAGCCCTTCCCCTCACTCTTCCCTGGGAGTCCCTGACTTCAGTCCAACAGTTGGCTGTGAGTATCTGTACCTGTCTCAGTCAGCTGCTGGTCAGTATCTGTTTCAGTCTCAGTCAGCTCTTGAGAGGACAGCCATGCTAGGCTCCTGTCTGCATCAGTAATAGTGTTGGGGTTTGATGCCTGCTCATGGGATGGATCTCAAGTTGGGCCAGCAAAGGAAAGGTGAATTTCAAAGTACATGATGTTTCCACCACCCAGTTTTGAAGTCCCTTCTTTAAAACATTGACAGCCTAGCAATGTCTTTGGGTGCTATGTTCTCTGGAAACTATTCTAGACTTCCTTCCTTCCTTCCTTCCTTCCTTCCTTCCTTCCTTCCTTCCTCCCTCCCTCCCTCCCTCCCTCCCCCTCTCTCTTTCTCTCTCTTTCTCTCCCTCCCCCTCTCTCTTTCTGTTTTTCTCTCTTTCTTCCTTCTTTCCTTCCTTCCTTTCCATTTCATTTCATTCTGGTTTTTTTTTCCACTTTATGAGATACAAGATTGAAAGACATATTCCTTACACTTTGGCCAAGTTTTTAAAAGTTTCAACTGACAGATTTCCTGTCAAGCTAATTGAGGAAACCCCTACACTACTGGTCCTAGACATACTGAATAAGGTTTAAAGAAGTTAGGGACATGTGGAGAAAAGAATCTCATTAGATATGGTTTCCAGGATTGACTTTTGAGTATGTAAGTTAGCCCAAGAAGCAGTTAATCTATATTTTGAAGGAGTTTGGACCTCTACTGTCAATTGCAATCTTAGAATTTTTGGTTTTCCTTTCACGAGAAGATGATTTGTTCATCATGGTACATGCATTCCCTCAGGAAGAATCCTCAGATGTGTGAGATAGCTACTTTGGAGAGAGGAGAACAAAAGCAGTTTTAACAAGTAGCTTGCCTTAGTTGTAAACAAATGTAAATTTACTGTTGTTCTTATGTGTGCAGAATAGAATATAATTTATGATGTACTTTCATGTTTGTGGTAGCTCTTAAGCACTGTTGGCCAATAAATTTTTAAAATAAATATCTATTGTACTCCTGGTATTGTGAAAAGTAGTAGCTAAGGTCAGCCCCAGGGTAGACTACACATGGACTTACAAACTCAGGTTTGATATGTTTTAAGTGTGTGATATAGAGGCTCTTTAGTGTCACTTCTATCCCCATTTCCTCTATCAGGTAGGACTCATGTAGGCTACCTCATGTGCTGCCCAAGTCTCTTGCCTAAGGGCAAACCTGCGCCCCATGGTATCTTCAGAATGATGCCTTCTACATTCTGGTCAAGACACAAGCCTGAGAGAGGCTGCCCTCGGCTTGAAGCTTGTTGTGGTTTAAATCAGCCATAATCTCCATGGCCCTGTGTGTTTATACATTTGGTTCTCAGGAGGTGACAATGCTTGAGAAGGTAGTGGGACCTTTAGGCTGTGGAGCCTTGCTAAACGAAGGGGGTCACCCAGCTCTGCTGTGTATTCACTCTCTGCTTCTTTTCTGAGGGTATAATATGACTAGCTGGTCTCCAGTTTCTTATGTCTCCACCATGATGAAAGGAGAGCATCTCCTTCAACTGTAAGCTAGAATAAACCCTTCCTCCCTCAAATTGATTGTTGTCGAAGCAATTGGAAAGATAAATGCACAGTGAGGTTGTTCCTAAATGAAACTGTGTAGACTTCAGTGCCTTTGCACTTGACAAGTGTTCATAGGGCTACACCTACATAGGACGGGTGCTGGGGTTGATAACTGCTTTGGTCTTATAAGGCTGAGACTTGCAGAATTGGGCTGTTTTAGTAGAGAAAGCCTTATTTCCTCAAATGTTTGTTCATAACACACAGGAGAAATAAAGTCTCCCTCTACTTGTTTCTGACATGTGTATGTGCAATACCTATGATGCACACCTCTACTGGCCCATATGAGAGCTAGGGACCACTCATCAAGGGGACCTGGGGTTTCTGAAAATTGTCTGACACGGAGCAACTGAAGAAAGGATAGATAAGTGAAAAAAAAGATGATTTGGATGCTAGAAGCAAGTACAGATCAGCCATATGAAAGGTCAGAGACTTGGACTGAGCACAAGGTCCTCAATGAAGGAGCTAGAGAAAGGACCCAAGGAGCTGAAGGGGTTTGCATCAACATAGGAGAAACAACAATATGAACTAACTAGCGCCCTCAGAGCTTCCAGGGACTAAATTACCAATGAAAGAGTACACATGGTGGGACTCATGGCTCCATCTGCATATATAGGCAAGGATAGCCTAGTCGGTCATCAATGGGAGGAGAGGCCCTTGGTCCTGTGGAGGCTCTATCCCCCAGTATAGGGGAATTCCAGGGCCAGGAAGTGGGAGAGGGTGGGTTGGTGAGCAGGGGGGAGGGGGAAGGGAATAGTTTTTTTTTTTTTTTCCCCCGGAGGGCATGGATAACATTTGAAATGTAAATAAAGAAAATATCTAATAAAAAAAAGAAAAGAAGGGTAGGAGACAGAACTATTAGTAAGTGGGAGGTGGGAAAATATGGCAACTTCTATGCAATCTTAGCTTAAAAAGAACTTTGTGAAGTACAGTGAGCAACTAGAGAATTAAGTGTTATAATGCTATCCTCTTCCAAAGAGGAGTGTACATGCTACTTACTAAGGGTCTCATATATGGCCTGTAATTAAATGCAATGATCTTGCTTTCATGGTTCCTGTGTCTTTTCAGATGACTTCATATTCACCTTTTCATCTAATTATTGCCAGGATAATATTATGAAAATTAATGTACTCAGTAAGCCCTATTCTAGATATATTGATTTATTAAGGCATTACTATTTGTAATACATATAAATGTACATACAAAAATTTAATCCTCATAAACCCTTGTAAAGTAGGTTACTATTTCTATCTCTCTAAGATGGACAGTCAAATTAAGGTAGTAAGTAGTTAAATACCTTCCCTCAAGCCTTATAGCTTCTAAATGGCAATCACAGATAGTATTTTTTTTTCTTATTTTATTTCATTTTCTTTTCCTTTCATTTCCTTTTCTTTTATTTCTTTTCTTTTCTGAGACAGGATTCAATCTGAAGCCAGGCTGACCTTGAACTCCTGGGAGTTTCTCTTGCCTTAGCAGTCGAAGTTTGATTTGTGAACTACAACACTCAGTGTTTCAGGCAGGATTTGACCTCTTACTGTTAAAGCCAGGGTCTGTGCACTTGAACCATCTCACCATGTGACAGAGAAGCAAGCCCAGAGATGTGCATAAGTAGAGTTAAGCATCCATTCATCCACACAAGACACTGACCTATCAATTCCAGACTACAGCTGCTATGCTACTGTGTTAAATCTTCTGATTCATTGGCATTTTAGATGTCACATCCACTGTTTAATGTGCCACCTTAAATGTCCCTAGATTTAACATATATAGAATAAAACAGTCTGGTTTTGGTTTGTATGGTCTGCATTTGTGATCTCTAAGTTTACTGAAATCTATGACTGACTATTCTGTTCTGCCTTTCCCAACACATAGGTTGAATGTTCAGGGATACTGTCTGGTTGGTACAGATTTTGTCTTACTATCCATTCTTTACCATATGGAGTAAAGTCAGGAGCAGCTAAAAAGGAGTCCTTGCTACCTTAACATGGTACACATCACCACACTCCAGTGCTACATTCAGATGCCAACAGATTCTTTGCTACATATGATACTGAGGACAGAGTCTGATTTGTTTTGACTGGTACAATTTGGTGAAGACTGTGCTCTGCCAGTTCTGGGGTTACCATAAAGAGCCTTATATCATCTGATTAGGTCTTCTGGCACAAGGGTGTTTGGGATACTTCTAAAACCCACGCACCTTTTTGTAAGAAGCCCAAGCTAACTAAAGACACCAAGTAGCAGTGCTGCTGCGTGGAGGCACAGCTGGGCTCCAGGACATCAGCTGGAGCTGACTGCCAGGCACGTTGGCCCAGGCTTCAGAGAAAGAATGCAAGATATCTTATTGGATGAGAGTCTGCACCAACTCTCCCAGCCTCTCAGCTACTCCTGCTTTCCTTTCTAGTGTAGAGTTTATCAGCCCAGCCTTATATTTTCAAGATTCCATACAGAAGTACGAGTCAAATTAAAGTGGTTGTTTTAAGCCACTCCAGCTGGGGATATTGTTGCACAGTAGAAGAGAAAGGCAATCCCATTAAGCAGTTTAACCAGAGACAATCCCTCAAAGCTGTCCCTCTCTGCTACCCCTTTTAATCTTCAAGCTCTCTGATAGGAATTTTATTTACTGCCGAGACCTCACATAGGCAATGGGTGTGCAAAACTCCCATTTTTATTTTGTCAAGGATGACTTGGGAGGTTCCATTTTTGTGCTGGCTGCAACTGCCATTTGGACAGAGCTGTCAGGAAGAAAATCGCAAGGAGAGGAAGAGAGAGAGAGAGAGAGAGAGAGAGAGAGAGAGAGAGAGAGAGAGAGAGAGAGAGAGAGAGAAACATGAGTTTACATCATCAGCTGTAGACTTTCTCAATCTCTTTCTGGCCCTTTGGAAGGTACAGTTTGGAGAACTAAAAGACTATTCCTTAGTGACCTCAGACACCCCAGGGATCACACCTGTACTATCTGTGGAAAAAATGGATGGGGAAAGAGCCAAATGGGGTTGCTGACACTTGTGGATGCTCCAAGCAACCGAGGATTCTGTCCACTCACCCAGCCTGTCATCTTCGTCTCAGAGAACACAGGTGTCCATGTCTGAAGACAGGAAAATAAACAGAACAGCTATTTTCTAAAAACCACAACCCCACCACCACCACCACCACAACAACAAAACCCACTAAAGATCAAGTGTCTATTATAAGAATGACTTAAAATCTATGTGGTACCTAGAAAAACTTATAGGTTGTTGTATCCTAAGTCAAACAATTGCACTAGGCACATGCAGAAAGCTAATACAAACAGGGACAGAAATAAGACACTTTCAAGAATAAGTGTGAGCCATTGAGCTGGGTAACAATCTGTGCCTGCTCAAAAGCTCAGGGCCACAAGTTGCAAGGCCCTTCATTGGAAACTACATAGGACTCTCCTTTCCCACATTTATTTACTCTATGGTCCTTCTTCCCCTGCTCCTGCCCCTGGCATGTTCTGTTGCATGTATCCCAGGTAAGAAATGGTTTCAAATTTTCTGTCAACCATCTCCTTTCTTATACTAATGTTCATGGAGCTTTCTTATTCTCTAGTCTCTCTCTCTCTCTCTTTCTCTCTCTCTCTCTCTCTCTCTCTCTCTGTCTCCCTCTCTGTCTCCTTCTCTCTCTTTCCCTCTCTATCTGTCTCCTTCTCTCTCTCTCTCTCTCTCTCCCTCTCTGTCTCCTTCTCTCTCTCTATCCCTCTCTCTCTGTCTCCTTCTCTCTTTCTCTCTCCCCCACTCTTTCCCCTATCTCTTTAACACACAGTGAGGCACACACAGAAAGACAGAGAGACAGAAAGAGAGTGACAGAGAGACAGAGAGAATATACATATGTACAGACACACAGCATGCATACAGATAGTGCATAGAAATGTACACGTATATATACACATGTGTGTACATATAGACATATACTCACAAACAGATATACACACACTGTCACATACACATACAAACATGTAAATAAATGAACAGAACATAGTTTTACATTCTCCCACCATTTCCTTCCTAGTATTTTAACCTCAATTTT
The DNA here is from genome assembly GCA_019843815.1 of Montemys delectorum. Taxonomy (NCBI): domain Eukaryota; kingdom Metazoa; phylum Chordata; class Mammalia; order Rodentia; family Muridae; genus Montemys; species Montemys delectorum. Next base: position 29,646 of record JADRCD010234954.1, read on the forward strand.
TTTTCTTTTCCTTGCCTCCCAGTGATATTTTGGGCTGATTCCATAGATTTTTAATCTCTTTGTGACAATATAAAATCTGTTCCATGTATTTAAAAGCCACATTCTATTCTTTTGAGTTTTTAAAAGTCTAAGTTCATGTTTAAGTTCAAAATCTTCTTCTTTTAGTGCAGGCTTAGCATTAAACAATTGGACCAGGGACATGCAGAAAACTAATACAAACAGGGACAGAAATAAGACACTCTCAAGAATGAGTGTGAGCCATTGAGCTGGGTAACAAACAGCCAAGGTCCTGGGACCCCAAGGTGGGAACCACTCTCTCTCTCTTTGCCCCTCTTTTGCCTCATATTTTTTCAAGTTCTGAGGTATGCGGACAGAGAAAAATAGGAGCCAGGGATTAGGCATTGGACCACAAAGAGACTCGGGGGCTTCCATGGTGATGGAGGATCCATCCACTTGGCTATAGCCACTCTAGATGTTAGTACATTCATGTTAGTTGGCTGTTCAAAGGGTCCTGTTTCTGCCACCATCATGAAGATTTCTGCAGGACTGTTTCTGATGCCAGTCATGTCTCCTAAATGGATTCTTGGAATAGCTATTGAATTCTTACCCATCTGAATGGAATTGTATCAAATTACCTAGAGCCATGAGCTACCTGTGGTATTTTTGAGTTGGGTGGGGACAAAGACATAATTACACCCTGTCAGTCTCAGTAACTTTGGAGTTCCCTTTGTCTTTTAGAGACCATGATTCAGTCAAACCCAAGATTCATGGGTTTGGCCTAGAAAAGAATTTCAGGATTAGCCAATACAAAGCTGAGTTAGGGTTTTGTTAATGATATTTTAATGTAGACTTTAAGTATAGGAAATAAGGGAGAGATATTCAGAAAGAAAGAAGCTCTTGACAGCATGGGAGTAGGAATCTCCAAAAGACAGAGTTAATTAGATTTTATGCATGGATGTTAAGAAAAACAAGCTGGAGAACAGAATAAGACATATCAAAGTGTGGACATGGGCTTCTCAAGGGAGACTCATGGTTCATTGTCTTACAACAGTGATATGTAAGGTTTGGGTGGGCTTGAAGCTATTATCTTCCAAGGGTTGCTAAGGAACTTAAATGAAATCACAGAGTGCTTCCCAAGGGGCACTTGACAGGATTATTATTGATAAGGTAAAGCTTCAGATCACAGGGTACGGGGAAGTACAATACTGTCATTATAAATAAAGTTAATAGTCTTATTCAAGATTCCCAGAGAATGTTGGGGAGAGGATTGAGGTCCTGCCCAAGGTCATGTGCATTTAAGCTGTAAGCTTGGCTCATTACCACTTTAACATAAGATATCTTTATATAAAAGAAGTACTGTCTCTGAGCTTTCAGTCTTCACAGAGAATGCTAATTTTCCCTGGAAGTTTTGCTTCTTAGCTGGTCAGAGGCTTCACATAGACACCAGGGTCAACGGTTTCTTTTCTTCTCCAGGTCTCCATAATTGCCCCTATCTTTCTGCCCTGTCTCCTTTTTTCTTGTTTTCTGGAATTATTATTTAAGCCTATAAATCTATTTGCTCTGTCCCCCGAGACTCTGTGCTTCTGTTTCCAAGGTGACAGCTAGCTGGCAGGTAGATTAACTTGTGCTAAGCTCTCTGTTGTCATCAAGGAGGCAACTCTGAGTAATTCCAAGTCTCTAAAACTAAGTAGTACTCGGGCTTCTTTTTGTGGAAGTAAATTGATTCTACACTCAAAACACCGATTTCCATAGCTGTATCCTTTGTTTGTACATACACATGTACGGTTATGTGTATACATGCATGTGTGTGCATGTAGAAACTAATGGTCAACATCAGTTGTCTGTCCTCAGTCTCATCTGACATTTTTTTGGGTCAGATTTTTCTCATGGGATTGCTAATTAGGCTTATATGGTGGACAGTTGAGTCCAAGAGATCTATCTGCAGGTCAGTGCTTTCCCAGTGCTGGGATTACAAGCATATCCTATTATGCCCGAAGTTTTAATTTTTAATGTGAGTCCCGGGGAATCAAATTTGTATCCTTATCCTTGTGCAGCAAGCCCTTTCCCAAGTGAGCTCTCTCCCCAGCCCGATTCATGCCATTTCAAATCAGAATTAAAATCATCATGAAAAAAAATCTTAGTGTGTCTATAAAGGTATTTCTAGAAATGGTTAATTGAGGTGAGAGCTACCCTAAAGTGTGGGCAGCACAATTTTATTGCGGGGTCCTAGAATGAACAAATAGGAGAAAGATACCGAGCAATTTTTGGCTGTGTGTGCAGTGTGACCAGCTGTCACATTCCATCATCAAGTTTCCCCTGCCATCATGGAACTTATCCCCATACTATCACCCAAAATGAATCTACTCCTTTCTTCAGTTGCTTCTATCAGATGACTTGTCCCAGCAAAGAGAAAAATAGCTAACGCCACTGCTGTGTATATAGGCATGTAGGCCATATGATTGAAGCAAATATTGCTCATTGTTTTATTGATTTACATTTAGATTGTGGGACATTCTCAGCCTTCATCATGGTCAGGATGGCATGAGAGGAAAATATGGTTTTCCTAAAGGCCACAGCATTTCAGGTAACACACTGAATAAATGTCGTACAAACCTTTTTCGTTGGGCATGTTGGGCAAAGACAGAGAGAGCAAGCTGCTGACTCCTCCAATATCAACAGCCATGCCCA
>JADRCD010234955.1:0-65370 GCA_019843815.1 Montemys delectorum
GTGTGTGTGTGTGTGTGTGTGTGTGTGTGTGTGTGTGTTCCTCCTCACTAGTTCATTTCCTTGGGGTCTTGAGCAGACGATGTTACCCTCTGTTAGTCATGGACAAGCATGACTCTTTTTGGAATTCATATCATATATATATTTGTCTCTCTGTCTCTCCCTCTCTGTCTCTCTGTCTCTCTGTTTCTCCTTCTCTCTGTCTTTCTCTCCCCTTCTCCCCCGCCTCTCATTGCATTTGCTATCCCTTCCACAACAACACTAAAGAACTGTTGGCATTTTCAGGCTCTAAATTCTGTGTTAAGGTAACAACAGGTAGGTAGCTAGGTGTCTCTTTAATATGAAGCATTATCCTGTACTCCCAATTTAGTCTTTTGTTTATAGATGTGACCACTGACTTCCATCAGTGCCCAGTTTAGAAGCTGTTAGCGGATGGTACACTCTCCCTTCTGGCCACTGCAGTGATTTAATTGTTTTATCAGGCTTCCTAAAAGCAAAGCATTCTTGGAAGAAGTTTTACTTGGCTCAGTAGAGCACATCTTCCCTAAATCCTCTAGATGGGGTATATCCTTTGGCTAATTTTACTGAATTTCAGCTTCAGGGTTATCCAGGTTCCCCATCTGTAAAATCAGTGTGAATATAGTCACCTGATAGCCAAACCAATGGGGAGGAGGGAATTTATTTATTTTTTAATGTCTGCAATAGCATACACAACCTAGATCCTTGAATTATGATTAAATTCTGTCATGGAACCTTTGTGGCCTGTCTGGTTTCTTCAGAATATTCCCAGCATTGCTAGGGTATTAATTTCACTGTCTTTTCTCATAAATTTCTCTAGAAACTATTTCTTGGACAGTATTTTACTGCTTGGTAAACATAATTTTTAAGATACTTTGCTACTTTGTGTTTCTAATATTATATCTTTGAGTTTATCCTCTATCCTTCCCCCCCCCAACGTTCCCTCCCTCCATTCTTTTCATTACCTAGGCAGAGAGCTGCCTTCTTTTCTTTTTCTTTTTTATGAAAACAGCAGTTCTTGGGGGAATCTGTATTGTTTGTTTGTCTGTCTGTCTGTCTGTCTTGAGGCTCATGGATATAGAAGCATGGTAAATATGTGATTTGTATGTAGTCAGTCATTCAAATAGGTTTATTCCTGGGCTGTCTGCTCCAATTCCCGTGTGAAGCCCTGTTGCCCACAGAAGTCCCCTGCAGCCACACTTCTACCAAGCAACCTAAAAGTTCTGACATGGGCTAGCTCTGCTATGGACACTTGCCTTAAACCATACCAGCCAAACTATCTCTCCTGAGGACTTGGGGTTTAGCATCAGAGATGGTAATTAAGTGTGTCTATTTGCTTGGATGAATCATTTCCAATGTGGTTCCTGTCTACTGTTCCTTATGACAGCCTGAATTTCCTGTACTTTGTGAAATGCCCTTATAACTTTGTAGCAAATCCACTTATTCTTTTGTATATGATTTGTTATGTTCCTGCTATTATCAGTCAGAGGATACTTAAATGAGACAGTTACCGAGGGCTAGGCAGTCATCATATCACCACGCCTAGGATACGACAGTGTCATGTTGTCATAGCTTCAAATGATGAAATGCCAGGGTGGTATGAATGTCAGTCCCTCTGTTACCTTGGAATTTAAATCTCCCCATAGCTGCCATAAAAATGTTTGCCTTGTACATCAGAAGTCACCTGATTGTATGAGCTCCAGGCCAGGGCCTTTCAGACAGAGTAAGGACTCCTGGCAAACTCAACATAGGGAACAGCTGGGAGCTGCAGAGGAAGAATGGAAATGGTGGCAGCCAGCCACATCATCACTGAGCCATCTAGATACACCATGTGTGCAAGTCCTGTGGGCTGAGGTGAGTTGCTGAATCAGAGGTGCCATGGCAGGAGCTGGTGACTTTAAGGGGAACCAGAATAAATGTCCTAAGACAGAAGGCTAGAAATATTTTCACGTGTGTGTGTGTGTGTGTGTGTGTGTCTGTAAGTTTATTTCATTGTGTGTGTGTGTGTGTGTTTCTGTGCATATGCATGCAGTGCCAGAAGAGGGCATCAGATATCTTGGATCTGGAGTTCAGGCAGTTGTGAGGTCCACTACAAGTGGCATGGCTATTTTATACGGGTGCATCCATGAGCACAAGAACCATCCTGTGGTCCTGAAGGAACCAGTTGCCAACAACATCTACAATGGCTCAGAGGCAAGACTCTGGAGGCATGCCATTCTCAAACATCTGCTATGAGTTCTATACTTCTGGAGGTCTCTGGAGGCTACCAGAAGACCCAGAAGATCCTTCCACATGGAAGGCCCTTTCCATTTCTAGAGCAACCCTCACTCCTAGCATGATGGAGAAGACTGTACACGGTTGCCAGGGTGGTGGCCTCCCAAAGCCTGGGTTTTAACCCCATGAGAGCTGTGTCTTCTTTAAGAAAAAGTCTTGGCGCATGTGTTGGAGTTAAGATGTCTTCAGTGGCCACTTGGTTGTCATCTTTCTGGATGCAAAGGGTACAGGCAGCAAGCAAAGCAAATCTGGCTCTACCTTCATGGACTGCCTTTGGCTCTTCCTAGGAGAGGCTGCACCCTCCACCCTCGTCTTCTTCCCCCTTGGCTCTTGGCCTTAGCTTCCTAGTTCCAAACCCATTACCCATGTCTTGCCTGCCCTCTGAGCCTGGCACCGTTTGAACTCATGTCCAAGGCTGGCAGCCTGGGTGCGTGAGAAGGCTGATTCTTCAGCCAGATCTCCACACATGGACTGTAAAGGACAGCGAGAGAAGGTTTGTTCTGAGTACTGATGCTATAGAAGTCCAGGGTAGGTGAGCTGAAATGCTGCGGGGGTGGACAGGCTGTAAAATGGGGATGGTAGAGGTGATTGGTGCTGAATAGCTGGGGCTGTAAGCCTAACAGGTGTCTGGCTAGCAAGCCTCTAAACTCTACGGGGTGCCAATCAAGCCACTTCCACAAAACTGCTGGCTCTTTGGAGCCCAGAGCCTCCCAGTTTGCAATCTTTGCTCTGATTTTCTTCAATGCCTGCCATGTGAATGAGTCACTCACACAATTGCCTTTGGATCCTAGTACAGCAGTGCCTGGTGGCTGTTGGTGTCTTTATTAATTTATTCATTCAATAAAGGTATAGTGGGCACCTAGGCAATGCAGGGTGCTACATTCCTCCATGTTGAGGTTGGTGAGCCAGGGGAAGGGTAGCCTCATTCACACAAAGCACACACTTTCCCAAAGTGGGAATGGAGCAAGATAGTTTGACATCTTAGTATGGAAGAAATGGCTATTTCAGACAGGAAGGTCTCTGTCCTGAATACACTGGGCTGAAGTTTGAATGAAGAGAAAGCCTAGGCCAGAGAGAGTTCTAGGAAATAAGTGAAAAGGCCCTGAGGCAGAGTGGTCCGTAGCTGAGTCTAAAGTGGCTGTTACAAACAATCTTACAGGCCATGGTTAGAGTCTCTGTGTTTTATTATTCTGTTGTCAAGTATGTGTGTGTGATGTATGTGCATATTCATTTTTTTCTGTATGTATTTGGCTGTTCGTGTGTGTACGTGCATGCGTGTGTAGATGTAATGGCCCTAGGTTGGAATCAGGAATCATCCTTGATCAATTTTCCTCTTTATTCATTGATGTAGAGTCTCTCAATCAAATTCAGAGCTCGATGTCATGGGGATCCCCTGTCTCCACATCTGAGGTTGGAGTTCTAGGTGGACTTTCATGCTCAAAGGACATTTATATGAGCATCTGGGGATAGGATCTCAGGTACCAATGCTTGTACAGCAAGTCCCTAACCTCTGAGCCATCTCTGCAGCTCCATTTTATGAAGTTATATTCATCCATGAATCTAGAAAGTGACCTTAACTTCATCTTTGGGTTAGAAGATATACATCTAATCTTGTTCTAAATGCCTTTTGTTGCCAAGATTTCTGTGTATTGTTTACTGTCTAGATGGTGGTGGAGGCCTACGGGAGAGGAGAGGGCAAGGTTAAAGCTAGTTCTGCGACTGGCTCTTCATACATGCCCTAAATGCAGGTGTTCTAATTTACCTTCTATTGCTGTGATACATACCATGACCATAGTAACTCAGTAAGGAGAAGGCTGATTTCAGCTTCTCGCTTACAGACCGTCATCAAGGGAAACCAGGGCAGGTCTTCAAGCATGAAGCCACACATGAAGGCTGCTTACTGGCTTGCTCTCACTCTTTTGTCCCACTGTCTTTTTCATAAAACCAGGCCCACCTGCCTAGGGATAGCACTGCCCACAGTGGGCCAGGCCCTTCCACATCAATCATGTGAGACAAATTAGTCAAGGCAATCCCCCACAGACATGTCCATAAGCCATCTGGTGGAGGCAGTTCCTCAAGGGAGCTATCTTCTTCCCAGATGTCTGGGTCACAATAACACATGTATCTGTTATACATTATAGTTAAATAAGTATAGACTCTTGAGTAGCCATGATTGTGAAAGCAAACGAGAAGTGCAGGATATGGCTGTTGGAGTTTTCTTTCCTTTCACAACTTTCCCCCCAGAGCCTGAGATGGTCCTGGGTGCCAAGGGTTGTAGTAGTGATCAAAATAGAAATTTGTCTGGGATGGGGTAGGGAGGGCTGAAGCCCCTCAAAAATGCAAATGACACAGGCAAAGGGAATTACTGCTCCAATGGGGGCCAAAGAAATGAAAATACCAAAGTGAGAAGGGGTTCTGATGTGTACTGGGGAGAGTGAAAGACAGTTGCAATTTTAAGTAGAATGGTTAGGTAGACACTGAAGCACGAGCTTTGTAAACCTGAGGAGTAAGCCATGGCGGTAACTGGGGGAATCCAGCAAGACATGCGCGTGTGGGCATAGCCGCTTCAAGGCAGGGCACCAATGGAGGGTGATATGGCCTGTTGTTAGAAAGAGGTCTGATGGAGTTGCGGAGCACAAGATCAGGGCTACACAGTTCTGCACTCTTCCTCCTCCTCCCTTCTCTGTCTACCCAGTGCTCCCTGCTCACCTGGCCTCAGTTCAACGGCCATCTTCCCTGGCAGACACTCTTGGACCAGACCACCTTAAATTCACAGCCTCCACCCTCAGACCGCAGTATGCTTATGGCCGTGTCCTTATTTGTTCCTGAGTCCTGCTGCTGATTAGTGTTTGCAGGTTTCCCTGAGCGGAAATCATGAGTTGCAGATGTGGGGTTTTCCATCAAGAGTATGAGAAGAGATTTTCAAGGCAGAGAATTCCTCCAGGATAAGCCAGGCATGGACTGCAAACTCGTCTGGCCCAATGAGGAAGCTTTTAAGACCGTAGGTGATCCTGGTACAGTCTCAATGTGAGCCCCAATTTATGGAAAAGTCAGTCTTAAAGGAGTAGTTTTTCAGATAGTCAGTAAAAAAAATTTTTTTTTAGTAAATTTGTTCTTTGAATTGAAGAGAGAGAGAGAAATATACAGAGAGACAGAAACACGGAGACAGACAGAGATATGAGAGGACCTGGCAGCTGGCATGCCAGAATGAAAATGGACAGTAAATTTTTGACACTTTCTGTGAATACTGACAGAGTGTACACCACTCTCAGGTATCCGGCCTCTGCAAAGTGGGGATGGGGTGGGTGTCCCCCTGGCATCTTCCCCAAAGTGTCTCCTCTGTGTTGAGAATGACTAGAGGCAGCTTGCATTGTTTGCAAGCAAGAACAGTTTACTCTGTGGGTAAATTGAAATACTCCACGTTTGCCACCTATGTGAAAGTTCCGATCTATCTAATATGGGCAGTAGCTGGGAGAACCCACAGGGCGGTGGGGGGGGCTGGGTAGAGAGACAAGGACAGCTTGGTCTCATGGAATTTCAGATGAGAATTGTTGGAATTTTCTCTGCTGCTGGCAAGAGTGCTTGGTCATCCACATGGTGAGTTCGTACGAGTGGTCTCAGAGAAGCCTCCTGAAAGGAGTCATTTCCCAACATAGAAATAAGCTCAGAGACATGAATCAATTTGTATAAGGTCACACAGTGCAAAGCTGGGACCTGTACCCTGGCTGTCTGCTGCAAATTCAGCATTTTCTTCGCAAGCCCCTTACTGAAGTGACTTCCTCCCCAGAATAGCTTACTCTCTCTCAGACAAAAGCAAGGGTCCCACCCAGGCCTTCCTAAGATTCTATTTGTGATAACATACTGATCCAATTATCCCATTCCTCAGCATTTGAGAACAGAAAACATTCGGGTTGTTGAAGCAGCTGAAGTTTGCTGCTGGCACGCAAGAGTAGACCACACCAGTGTGTGTGTGTGTGTGTGTGTGTGTGTGTTTCTGCCTTTGCAGTCAAGGGATCTCTGTAAAAGCACGTGTTATTCTGTTACCTTTGGGTCTAGCGAAGCTCCTGCATTCTGTAAACACCAGTAAAGGTTTGTAAAAATGAATGAATGAACAGCCACCGAAAGAGCTGTGCTCCCGAGAAGGAATGCCTCCCCTCCCGTCTCTCCTTCAGCTCCCCTCCAAGGCACCGAGGGGCTTATTAATTATGGATGAGGCTGGAAGCTCTGAAACAGAAGCTGATGTGGGTATAATCACACCCTGTGTTTGCATGATCATAAGTAGATTATTAAAAATGGATAAGGCAGACATAATTGGGCTCCAGCCTACCAGAAATCTTAGAGGAAGCAGATGGAACGGTTGGGCATTTTCTGTGCTTTAATCTAAACCAGCAGGAAAAAAGAGGAATTGATTAGAAGATTGTCTTTCACATTCCATTATTGATGCTAGCGCTATCATTAGCAAAGGGGTCGCTGGAAGGGCTCCCCCCAGCACAGAGCTGGGAGAGACATGGGAAAGTTTATTTAGCGAGAGAGTTCAACTTTGTTCAGCTTGTCAGACTCCTTTCTGCACTTGGGCATCTGGCCAAACTTGTAAGTGAATTTTTCCCCCTAAACATATTTCCCTTCCATTTTACAGTGGGGCTGGAAAAGAAATTATATTAATGACGTTTCGACTGTTTGTGCTAAAAGACTACCTCAAATACCCATCAAGGGGCTACGATGGGGGCAGTTCCTTGAAAGCAACCATCTGATGGCTTCTCACTTGAAAGAGGAAGATGATGCTTCACGAGCTTATGGGAAGACACAGGGAGTACCCGGTGAAACAAACAGAGGTCATTTTTTCCTCATAAGATGTTTAAAATGTGGAATTCACAATAGTATCTTCATCTTTCTCCTTATTACAAACTCTCAAATTCTCACATCTTTTCAGGAGAGTGGGGCCCTTACCTATTTATTTATTCATTAGTTTGTTTGTTTGTTTGTTTGAGGAGAGGGTGGGTGGGTGGCATCTCATTATGTAACCCAGCTGGTCACATCTCATGGCAATCCTCAGACTCCTGAGTGCTTGCTTTGTATGCATGAGCCACCATGCTCAGCAATGAGTGTGTGTGTGTGTGTGTGTGTGTGTGTGTGTGTGTGTGTGTGTTTCACCTCTGTAAGTTTATACAGGTGCATGTGTGTGCTCATGAGTGTGGAGATTGCAGAACTAGCTCTGAGGTCATTCCACTTTGTCTTTTGAGACAATCACTGGAATCTGGGCCTCAGAGATTCAGACAGACTAGCTAGTCAGAAGATCCCCAAAGATCCACCTATGTTCACTTTCTCAGTGCTGGGATACAGGTGTGTGCTTCTATGCCTGGCTTTTTAAATGTAGGTCCTGGGTATCAAACTTAAGCCCTCATGCTTGCAAGGCAAGCACTTTACCAACTGAGCTATCCCCACCAAGCCTTCAGCACTGATTGCTAAATTTTGAATGAGTTGTTATTTAACTCGGTGAGTCCCCTAGTCATCACTGATAAAACAAATGCCTTGGTAATGTTCACTCTAGGGCTCTGTAGGAATTCAGTGGAGCAGGATGTCACAGACATATAGGTCCTGACTAATGTTGGCTCAACAAATCATTGTTCAACTTCACTGTGGTAGGACAGTGATCTTCATTCAATAAGGGCTGCACTTTTAACTCTGACCTTGCCCTGGGCTAGTGTTGCACATATCCGTCTTTTCCTGAGATGTTGGGCAGCAACAGCCAGCATCAGCTAGCTACAGCTTTCAGCTGGGCATGTCGTCACAGCTGGGGAGACACAGCCAACACTACAGTACACTGTGATGCTAAGCTGGGTTTTCAGAAGGTTGAGAGTGGCACATGCATTATTGACTGATATTTTCAGTGTACTGTGTGTATTTGGGAGCTATGACATCAGCTTCCAGCCGTGGACAGTGTCTCCTGTGATTACACTCAGCAGTGGGCACCAGGCTTCCTTGGATATGGTGTAACCTTGAGTGGTGTGTTTTTATTCTCTGCACTGGACACCTTCAAGTATCTGATATGAGAGAGTCAAGCCATGGTAAATGGCCCTGCTCTTCTCTACCATGGAAAGAGCTGGAGGAGAGTTCAGACAAAAGGCAAGAGAATAATCAGTGTAAAAACCCAGAGAATTAACCTAGACTTCTACTGAGGGAAGGCTACCCCCTGGGCTCTCTGGGGTCACTGCCAGAAATGGCCCATCAGCAACCAAATGGAAGCAGAAATGAGCTTAGCTTGTTCTTCCAGGGTCTAGGATCTTACCCATATGCCTCTAGTACATTCTATCACTGTTTTTGGATTTTCAAGTGATTTAAAAAATATATTATTATTCTAGAGTTGTACAATGCCATTTTCATGCATGTATGTAGTATACTCTGAACGTGTTACCCCCAACCCCCACCACTCATTTCATTCTCCCCACCCCCATGTCTGTCCATTATCATACGTTTGTTCTCCAGGCTTGGCTTCTACTCTCATGTCATCTGTACATGTGTGATTTTTATTCACATTATATTCATCAGTGTGTGTGTGTGTGTGTGTGCACACTCGTGCTTGTGTGTGTGTGCGTGTGTGTGTGTGTATGTGTGTAGGTCAGAGGACAATTTGAGGGAGTTGGTTCTCTCCCTCTAATGTGTGGTTCCTGGGAATTGAACATAAGTCATCAGTTTGGGGGCAAATGCCTTTTCCCAATGAGCTATCTAGCCAGCCCCAACATGATATTTTATGAATATATAAATTTCAAGACCCACAAATCAAGGAAAATGTGAGTTGTCTTTCTCAGAGCATCTTTCTCATGCTCACACTGAGATGGCTGGGGATAGTTGAGCCTAAGGTGGAAATGTAGACTTCTACACCGGGCTCCTAGAGATCAGTCCTAGGTTAGCAACAGGGTTCCATTCCTAGGAGAGACCTAAAACTTAAATATGTGAAATGGTCTGAAGAAACTGTATCAGGACTGACAGCCAAAGGGAACCCACTGCAGCTGGCAGTGAGAACCATGAGCAAGCCATATTGAGACTGAGACAGGCTGACTCCATGACAGGCTTCAAATTGGCAGTTCAGGAAACTAGGCCTAAATCTCTGTTTCCAATAACTGGGCAAGTCCAGGTCTCAGAAGCTGTCTTACCACCTTGCCTGAGGCAAGGACAATGGGTCAGCAACTCAGTTTCCAGACTTCCCCAGCAGCAGTTTCTAGACTCCCCCAGCAACGGTTCTGTAATGTCCTTAGAGACAGAGCCAATGACAGAGATCACCTACCACTCACCCCAGAATTCCCCTAATGTGTTTTAAATCAGGCCTGCAAGCTCACTTGGTTGTCTCCATCTTTGTAGATGGGGGACCCCAGCATGCTGAACTTCTGCAGAATAAAATGCTCTTTGCGTTTACATACTTTTTGAGTCTGGGGTACCATTCTTCAATGAATCATGGACCCTTACAAGTTAAGACCACTTTGCCAGTCTGCATCCTATTTTTATGCAGTTTGCAGAAGGTGCTCCTACTGAAAAACTTGAAAAGTTTATAAAAATCCATAGTCTATGATGTGATCAAGTCCTCTTACATATGCATGGCCGTGCAGTGCGTATCCTGCCAAATGACTGTATCCATGGCCTGCCATGCTTAGAAGGCAGAGCAACATTGAGGAAGTAGCGGGGAGATTTTCTATATATATCCTTTGTGTCCCTTAGCATCCATCCATCCTTCTAACAGCTGTGGTGTGCTAACATTCTTCTTAGGATGCGGGGGCAGAGCCAGATCCCTGCTTAAGAAGTAAGCAGGTGTCTGTGCTTGACCAGGCAAAATATCCTGTTCCTGGATGTGAGTAGTGGTACAAAGGTGAGCTGATAAAGCAGGAGATGCAGGAGTCTTTTCCTGAGGATTCTGAGAAGAGAGAAAGTGTTCTCTCTCTCTCTCTCTCTCTCTCTCTCTCTCTCTCTCTCTCTCTGTGTGTGTGTGTGTGTGTGTGTGTGTGTGTGAGAGAGAGAGAGAGAGAGAGAGAGAGAGAGAGAGAGAGAGACTGATAACTCAAAGACTCCTGAACTTCTGCAATGTTCTCAGAAAGCAGCTGACCCTTGGCAGTGGTCAGCAGGAAGGAAAAACGGCTTCCCTTAAAATGTGGGTGTCACATGCTGGCAAGAATCTGCCACTCTGCTAGGTGTGGACATTGAGGGTGTTTGAAACTGCTATGATTGACTTCCTGTTGTGAAACGTCAGCCCAGAGGCAGGGTTGGCACTGACTTCACCTTCCTTCTAAGTCTCAGTCCCTATACTGATTACTTTGCTGCAATGGTTATAAAATACTATGACCAAAGCAACCTAGGGAGCAAAGGGTTTATTTTGACTTGTGATTGCAGAGGGAGAGAGAACATCATGGCAGGGAATGCAAAGCACAGCAGAGAAGCAGGAAGGAGAGAGAGAGAGAGACAGAGAGAGAGACAGAGAGAGAGAGAGAGAGAGAGAGAGAGAGGGAGAGGGAGAGGGAGAGGGAGAGGGAGAGAGAGGAGGTGAATATGGGAAGTGGGCAAGGCCATAACCCCATAAAGCCTGTCTCCAGTCACATGTTTCCTCCAAAAAGTCTCTGCCTCCTAAAGGTCTCATAACCTCCTCAGACAGCGCCAACCACTGCGACCATAACCTCCTCAGACACTGCCAACCATTGCGACCAAGTATTCAAACACTCAGGCCCGTAAGGGGCATTTTCATTCCAACCATCAGTCTCTAAATTGGAAAGTCTCTTAGAATAAGGTCCATGTGGGGAAAACTGATAGAAAAAAATCCACTAGAGTCAAAAATGGACTGGAGAGATGGCTCTATGGTTAGAGCACTGGCTGCTATTGAAAACCCAGGTTTGGTTCCCAGCACCCACATGGAGGCTCACAACCGTCTGTGACTCTAGTTCCAGGAGACCTGATACTCCTCCTGACATTCGCAGGCACTACAGGCAAATAGTATATATACATACAATCAGGTGCACACATATATACATAAAATAAAATACATATTTTTAAAAAGAAAAAAGTTACCAGACTCAAGTGGAAGTTTCATCAATTAAAAACAATAAAAACAAAAAAGTAAAGTCTGTGAAAAATGTCTGTCATAAAGAGGAAGAGGAAAAATATTCTTCTCAGAATGATCTACTGCAGGAAGCAGAAACAAATTCCAAAAGCATTTCTTTGTACTATCAAAAAACATTGCTTTAAGAAATGCAGACTCCATGAAACTAAAACACAGATGTGAGGAGAAAGCAAAGAAAAAATAATTATACTTTTAAGGGGTAGAGAGATTGAACTATTTAAACTGCATTTGATACAGTAACAGCTAAGTTAGGGAAGTAGACAACCAACTCAGATGATGTTGGCCAACTGAAGCAGGTACGGCTGGACCCAGGACAACAGGGTCGACAGGACATGTGAAGAGAAGTGGTGTGATACAGCAGAGGAAGTGTACATCTGAGGTTGGGTTTGGTGGCTCAGGGTTCTAATCCACCAGTAACTGCAGCACTGGGGAAGTTGGAGCAAAAGGAGTGTGAGATCAAAGTCACATGGAAACTCACTACTGCAGTAGCTGTCTAAAAATTACATATACATATATACATATATACATCATACACATAGATAGGTAGATAGATAGATAGATAGGTATAAAGAGAGAGAAATGGAGAGAGAGCATTTAAATGGAGTGCTGTACAAAGTAAGATAATGCCTCCTCCAGATACCACAGGCTAACAAATAAAAATCCCAGTGTCAAAGAAATGGGTTAACTCTATTGGAGATGCTGGCCAGTGAGGCCCCAACGTTATAGGCTAGCGCTATTTCTTTTGGTTACACTCCAGAGCTTGCTAGAAGACCTGAACGCTGAAGAATACTTGAGTCAGAACTTGGAGAGACCAAGCTGATACTTCATCCCTACTGGCTAGCTTTCACGGTGCTTGAAGGCATGATGTATACTATGGAAGGGGAAAAATAATCACCAGTCTTACCTGACTGTGAACCCAATGAGCTACAATAACAACTGGCCTGGGAAGCCATGCCCAGTGGTGTATAGCGGCATGGATGTTAGGGCAATAACCAACTACCCTCTGAGCGGAGTTAAGACCCACCCCACAGGAAGGAACTCATACCTTATACCAGTATCCGAGCCAAGAACCTGTGTCTAGACAGGTCACAGGTTGTAAAGAAGAACCTACTACTATTGTTCTGCTCAATAGACAAAACAATGACACAACTGCTAATAATTTACTATTATACCCATAGACTCATGCATTTGTCAGTATTCAGGGGAAAAGCTCCTTTTTGTTATAGTCCATGGGAGTTAACAGAGACCCACAACACGTCACGGTACAGAGAATGAAAGATTACAGAGTCCTCAGTCTTAAATTGGACATCTCTATACACTCCTCCTCCCAAAGTACAAGGATCACTTCAGAAGAGGGAGTGGGAAGACTATAAGACCCAGAGGGGGTGAATGACTATAACAAAGCTGCTTTCCAGACACAACAGGGGAGTAGCACATATGAACTCACAGTGGTTGTGACAGCATAAGACCTGTGCAAGCTCAAGTCAGACAAAATTTCATCCTGGAGGAGGGAGGTGGGCATGAAGCCCCACTCGTAGCTGAGAAGCTATTTGACAAATGCTGGGAGAGGGAGAGTCAGTTTTCTGAAGGGTGTGGTCCCTAGTAAGTTGATCATGCTCCAGTGGATGACTCTGTACCCAGATTATGCGTGCAGCACAAATTGGAGGCCACAGATGTTTTGTCTGTCTGTCTGTCTGTCTGTCCGTCTGTCTGTCTGTCTATCTGTTTTGGAGAGTACATACAGTTGGGTGGGTGAGGAAGAAAGTGGGTTAGGGGTGGGGAGGGATGAAAATGACCAAAATATATTGTATAGAATTCTCAAAGAATTATTAAAAAATAAATCACAAAGAAAAAGGGAAAGAAAAAAAATATCCTAGAACTTGGGAAATAAATCAGTGCTAGCGAGCTTGCCAGGCATGTGCAAGCCCCTGGGTTTGAACCCCAAGAGAAAGGAAGGAATAGGGGGAAACATGAGGAGGGAGGGAGAGAGAGAGAGAGAGAGAGAGAGAGAGAGAGAGAGAGAGAGAGAGAGAGAGAGGAAATGTATGTGTTGTGCAAGAATGAGATGGAATAAATGTAATAGAAATAGTAATATTCAGTGTGATGGGAAAATGTTCCCAAGTTAAACAAAAACCTGGGTCTGTGTTTCAGAATACAAATCAAATCAGAAAAAAAATTCATGAAAAGAGACATGCATCCTGGTGAAGCTCTAACTTCAAGGAAAAGATCTCTATAAATACCCAGGAGGGGAAGCTTATAAAGGAGAAGGGGCCGCCCTGCTTCATCGCACATCCGAGGCAGGAGACATCAAAGCCAACACCATGATTTGAGGGCTCTGAAGCTTACACCCCCAGGGCTCTCCATGCATGACCCCACTGCTGTTCCACCCCACTCCAGACACAGGAGGGAATTCTCTAGGGTTCAACAGCCTAGCAATTCCAACACCCACACTCTACAGGATTGAAGTCAGATGGCGGCCAGCTCTCAGCTGGTTCAAACCACAATCGTGAGACCACATGCCCACAGTTGAAAATTGAAAACCTAGATGTTTTTCTAGAGGAAAAAAAAAAAAACCCTCATCAAAACTGACTAGCGAAGAATTAACCTCCTTAGACCAGTAACGGTGCCAAGCTTCTTGCTTGATTGGACAACCAGCCTTGGAGGAAGGCCTATCTCAGTGTGTGTGTCAAAGGAGGGAGTATTTTGCCTTCTGGCTCTGGGAACTGCAGGCAGGGGAAGAGGAGAGTTTTCCATAAATATGTGTGGCAACCTCCCTGTGTTAGAGGAAGCCCAATTACCACGTTACCTCCTGCTTTAGTTCCTCTGCCTGCCCAGTGGTCATATCAGGCTGCTGGTGTGGGGGCGGGAAGGGAAGTAGGGGGTGCCCCTGAGACCTTGGTAGCCTCAGACTGTCCTGTGTCTAGCACAAATTCTGTGGTCTTCCTTAGTCGTCCTGCCTCAGCATCCTGAGTAGCTGGGGTTGCATCAATGTACCACTGCACCTAGGTAACCTGAAGTATCTGTTATACAGGAGATGCTGTTCTTAGCACAAGTCAATTTTCCTTATCTAAAGTACTGGTGACCAGTAATATTTCAGATTTTTATTTTTTTGTTATGGAATATTTGCATACATGTAATGAGATATTTTATAGACGGGACCCAAGTTTAAACATGATGTAATAAATTTCACATACAGTTTATTACAAAATAGGACAGCAGTTTAATAGAGCATTCTCAGTGCATCAGTCTTTGACTGTCACTCATAATATAAGGTCACGTGTATAATCTTTGACTGTCACTCATAATATAAGGTCACGTGTATAATAATTTGTGGCATGGGTTCAGCCTTCAAACTGCTTTGAATCTTAGAGCATTTGGAATTTGAGACTTTTGGATTAGGAATGCCCAAGCTATCTCTAAACCCCTGTGCACATAAACTATGTCTAAACCCCTGTGCTCATGGTCCTCCTGTTCTGCTGTGTTGATTCTTATTGAGGGGGTGATAGGAGGGAGAGAGAACGCACAGATGCCTGTGTGAAATGGTTGTTGTTCTCAAAAGTCCATAATTCTCCTTTTCATTTATTCATGGACTCATGAGCTAGGAATAGTAGAAATTTTACTGAATATTTCCCCTTCTCTGTGGAAGAGGCCATTTAGAACTCTCCAATGTACAGTCCTATCAACATAGATTTAAAAACAAGTCGGGGTGGGGGCAGGGAACAAGAAATAAATGAGGGCATCCTGGGTGATTTACTGGTCAGACCCACCCTCTATGATGTTCACTAGCAAGCAAACTTAATCATTGTTGATTATTATGGTTGGATATGAATATCCTCAGCAGGGCCATGTATTGAATTCTCAGCCCCCAGTGCAGCAGGAGACCATTAATCTACTGATTATACCCAGACAGGATGTTGAGAGGCACTGGAAACTCTAGGAGGGTGGGGTCCAGTTGTAGCAAATGAGATATTGAGGGTTTACCCTTGAAGGATATATTCTCATTCATTCATTCATTCATTCATTCATTCATTCATTCCATCCATTCATCCATGCATCCACCCATCTATCTATCCATCTATCCATTCTCTCTCTCTCTCCTCCTCCTCCTTCTTCCTCCTCTCCCCATCCTGGCTGTCAGGAGTTGAATATCTTTGTTCCACCAGATGCTTCCTACAACCTAAAACCTCTGAAATCACAAGACATTGTAATTCTCCTCCTTTTAATTTGTTTAACTCAAGTATTTTCTCTCAGCAACAAAAAGCTAACAGTGATGGAAAGTACACTAGAGATGGCCTTTGTCAGGAAAGTGATGGTGTGGAAATGGCTACAAGGGGTTCTTGGAGGCAGTAGAATATTCTATTAATTGAAAATGAATGGATCCCCTAAAAAGCCATTACACAGATATAAGAATTTATCAATATTCTTTCTTTGTTCTGTGTTTTTAGTGTTTTGATTATTGTGTGATGAGATAAATTTTCTTTTCTGGTCCCATTTATTTGGTGTTCTATAGGCTACTCATACCTTTATGGCCATCTCTTTCATTAGGTTAGGGAACAGTCAGAGGGTGATGTGAGGGAATAAAATATGGAGTATAAAAATAAATTAATTAATTAATTAAAAAAGAATTTATCAAGCTTTTATACTTCAGATGTCTGCATTTTACTAATTGAAAATTTACACAACAATAAATATATGTTAGTTAAAAATTTGAGAATTTCACACATGTATACAGCACCTTTTGATCATATTTATTCCTCTATCCAACACCCACTCCTATGATCACTACCAATCACCACGCCTCCCAACTTCATGCCCCCCCCCCATAGTAGCCTGCTGATTCCAATTTGTGCTACTTACATAGTCCTGAGTATGTAGGCATTCACTGGAGCATGGTTGACTCACCAGAGTCCATACCCTCAAATCAAACTGATTCTCCATCCACTGGGAACCAGGAGTAGAGCCTCGTGAGCTCCTCTGCCCTCCATGCTGGGCCTTGACTGGCTTGATCTTGTGCAGATCTTGTACAGGCAACTGCAGATGCTGTGAGCTCCTGTGTGCCACTGTCCTGTCCTGCCCTGTCCTGTGTTTCACTCTAGCCCTCTGACTGGCTCTGACAGTCTGTCATCCCTCATCAAAGATGGTCCCTGAGTCTTGGCGAGAGAGTGTGATATTGAGGTTCCATTACTGGCCAAGCACTCTGTAGACACTCATTTTCTGTACTTTGAACACTTACATGTCAGTTTTTAAAAATCTTCCACGATGTATGAAAACATATCTGATCTAAAATATAATGGCATATGTAGTAGTTTTTTTTTTTAAATTCTGTAATTTTTTTTGTGTCAATTAGTCAAAACCTGATTCTTTTCTCAGTTTAGGAACTAAGATTCTCAAAAGGATGGGAAGCGTGTGGGGGTTTTGTGAAGGAGAACTAGGAACATTTGTCATCTGGTTTGGAAAATTACAGAACGGATTAGGTTCCTTTGGGAACACTGCTACCACTGCAGCAGGTGGTCCTCAGTGCTGGAGAGTCTGGGCTGCAGAGAGGAGAGAGTATGAGATGTTTTCTGCAGGAGAAAAGCCATCATTATAACCATCTGGAGGAAAATCTTAAATAGAATGTGATAGAGAGGAGGAGGAGCAGCCTTGTAAGTAAGAGATCCATTAAGTGTGCGTGGTGGTTACAGTTAACTGTCACCTTGACAGAATCTAGAATCACTTGGGAGATGGGCCTCTGGGAATTCCTGCAGGAGATTATCTTGATTGTATTCACTGAGGGGAAGATCCTCCTACCATGGTGGCACCATTCCCTGGCTGGGATCCCGAACTGTGTGAATGGAGAAAGAGAGCTGAGCTGCACTGTGCACCCATCACATGGCTCATGGGTTTGGGTGGGTTATGACCAGCAGCTTCAAGCCCCTGCTGTCTTGACTTCCTTACTATGATGGACTGAAAAGTAGCTAAAACAGAACTTCACAAGGCGAGCAAGAGGACATAACACACAGGAAAGGGAAAACTAAAGAATGCTGGTGTCTAAGAGGTCTCCTCTCTCAGGAGATTATGAACTACAGAGAATCTACAGGCTTTCCCTTTTCCAAAGAGAATGACCAGGGACCAGAGCCAGCAAGGTGATTGCAGTGTTAAGCTGGGAGGAATGTTTTATTGAGCTTGTCTCATAAAGCATGGTTTTCATGGCAGCCATTACTACTGCCATTTACTGCCACAATAATGCTGCATTCAAAACCTCCCAAAAACTCAGGCTTCAAACAGCAGTCACCCAGTCGTGCCTATGTGTCTATAGGTGAACTGGAGTTTTACCGATGTACACCAGGCTTTCTCACCCTTAGCACCATTGACAGTTTTTGCTTAAGAATGTACGTGTGTGCCCACATGTATGCGGGTGTACATATGCATGTTCATGCATGGGGGGGGGGCAGAGGACCATGTTGGATATTGTTTTGCAGACAGCATTCATCTTTGTTTTTCTTTGTCGTAGAACCCCTCACTGGCCCAGAACTCACCCAGCGGGTGAGGCTGGCTGGCCAACGAGGTCCATGGATCCTCTGTTTCCATTCCCCAAAGCTTGAATTCCAAGCATGCACCACCATACCCAGAATATTTTTTTTATGCAGATGCTGGGAATTGAACTTTGGTCCCTGTGCTTACATGGTAAGCACTTTACTGACTGAGACATCTCCTCCAGTCCTACTACTGACATCTGAGGTCAGATAGGTATTCACTGTGGGAATTGTCCTGCACAATGGAAGATATGTAATAGCATCGCTGCCTTCTACACACTGGGCTCCTATAGTAGCTACCAAAGGTTGTGATTGTAGCAACTAAAGGTGTCTATGGACACTGTCATACCTTCCCAATAGGAAAACAGCTCTTTTGGCTGAGAGCGCTGATGTGACAAGCTGCATTTGGGATTGGCTAAGGTGGGCTCAGGCTGCTCCTAATGTCTCACTGGTTTTGAACAAGCTAGTTAACTGAGACGTGCTTTCCTCATGGGCAACTTTAGAGGGCTCAGAGAAATATGCTACCCAGGCATGTTATAGATCATTGGTCATGACCAGCCATCATCCCTTAAGCAAAGTATGCTACATGGACAAGGCCGGTGCTGATGGAACAAGGAAGCACAGCACAGTAAAGCTCTCAGGAGTGGGGATAGCAACCAATACTGTTGGAAAATGACCAGACCATCAACATTATAGTTGACCTTAAATTACACTGGTCTAGGTTGCTGTCTAGTTTTAATCTTAAATTGTCATAGGGGGAACTCTGGAAATGCAATATACCAAGGAGAGAATGGAAACCGGTCACAGCAGTGAAGGCTTCTAAGTCCAGCGCTGGGAGGTGAAGAGGGTAGATCCCTGGGGTTCCTGGCTAGGCAGCCCAGCCAACTTGGTGAGCAACAGGCCAATGGGAGAGACCTTGTTTCTACAAACAAGGTGGATGGCTCCCGAAAAGACCTCTGGCTTCTACATGCACATGCACAAATGTATGTTCTTTAAACACACACACACACACACACACACACACACACACTCCTCTGACACACACAAAGGAAAAATAAGGGATTATACACCCGTGAATCAGGAAAACAGGAGAGCTCAGGTGTTACAGGTCTAGCTAACATCTGACGGCAGTGGTTGGAGTGAGACTAAGCAAGAACTAGTTGCCTCGATGAGCTCATGCACCCCATGGAAACACAAGAGGTGATAAATTGTTGGTTAACTTAGCTGAGCTTTGAGGCAGCTTGGTGTCTGATAAGCAGAACACTGCCATGTGTCTGCCCACTGATATTTCTAGGGATTTGTCACACCTGGGAGGAACAGCATGCCCTCTTACCCTCAGCATGAACAACTGTGGTCTGTGCCACCCGGATATCGCTCTCCCATCTCTGAATACAGTACTCTCCTAGTTTGCATTGCTGTGATAAGTACCATGACCAAAAGCAGCTTAGGGAGGAGAGGGTGTATTTGGCTTACGTGCCCATCACTGAGGGAAGCCAAGGCAGGAACTAAAGGTAGGAACCTGGAGATTGGAGCTAAAGTGAAGCTCATGGACAAATAGTGCTTAGGGCTTGGTTCTTGTGACTTGCTCAGCTTTCTTGTACAACCCAGGATCACCTGGCCATGGGTGGCACTGCCCACAGTGAGCTGCACCCTCCATATCAGTCCCTAATCAAGAAAATATTCCACAAGCAGGCAATCTGATAGAGGAATTTTCTTGATTGAGGTTCCTCTTCCCATTTGGCTCTAGCTTGTGTCAAGCTGACCAAAAAACTACATCCCAGCTTGGAGAAAGCAGCTTTTCCCTGCATGTGATTTGGACACAGATTCCAGAAAGGAGTCGCCTTTTTTGTTTGTTTGTTTGTTTGTTTTCAAATAAAATTATAGGACATGCAGTTAAACTTGAACTTCAGACAAGCAATAGATTTTTAGTGTAAGTCTAACACATGAAAAAATTGAGTTTAATTTAAAAATACACTAAAAGGTATTTCTTGTAGAAAATTTAAACTTATTGTCTTGTCTCCTTAAAAATTTTTTAAAAATTTATTGCTATTTTATTAGATACTTTTGTCACTGCTGTGACAATATTCCTGCTAAAAGCAATTTAAGGAAGGGAGGGTATATCTTGGTCCACAGTTTGAGGGTAGAGACCACCATGGTGGGGAAGTCATGAGACAAAGTGTGAGGTGGCTGGTCACACTGCATCTTCACTCAGGAAGCAGAGAGAGATGCTATTCTTGGCTTGCTTTCTCTTTTTAATTCAGTCGAGGTTCCCAGACGAGGAGATGGTGCCACCCATCATGGTGGGTGCTCCTGCCTTAATGAACTTTTTCAAGGAAATCCTTCAAAGACACACCCAGAAGCTGGTCTCTTTAGATCCTGTCAAATTGGAAATCAAAATGAATCACCACCCTACAAATACATAATTATGCTGATGAGTGGGATTCCCAATGGGATTTCAATACAGATATACACTCTACGCCGACCCTGTCTGTCTGCTCTACATCTAACCCCACCCCAACACACTCTTCATCTAACTCTTCCACCCCCACCCACACATCACATCCAGGGAACTTTACTAGGGCCTAGTCCCTCTTTTCCTTTAAGTCAATCTTCCTTCTTTATTCTTTTTCTCTTTTACTTTCATTCAATGTGTTTTTGGATTTTCACATCTAGTTCCTTATGGCTGAACAATACTTTCCATATATTATATATAATATTGTGGGGGGGCAGGGGGTGAATATGCTTGGCCCAGGGAGTGGCACTATTAGGAGGTATGGCCTTGTTGGAGGAAGTGTGTTACTGTAGGAATAGGCTTTGAGAAACCTTACTCCTAGCTGCCTAACACTGCCATGTTCCCACCTTGACAATAATGGTCTAAACTTCTGAATCTGTAAGCAAGCCCCAATTAAATTTTTCCCTCTGTAAGAGTTGCCTTGGCCATGGTGTCTGTTCACAGCAGTAAAATCCTAACTAAGTTACATATATTGAAATTCAAACTTAATAGGCAACCCACACTTTACTGTGGAGGAGTAACTCTGCTCCCAGACTACTTCCAGGAGTGGGGATGACTCCTACTAAGCTAATAATGCACTGTAGTCTCTGACCCATAGCCAGCACTTCAAAATGTCCAGGGAGTTGGAAACCCTGGATTTATGTGGTAACTATTCTTGCTGTATTGGGTGCTTTGCTGAATTAGTCAAGCAGAATCTGAGAATGGTAAGCCAGAGAAAGTAGAATTGCAAGGAGCATGCTGAGCCCTTCCTTGCAGGAACAGTAGGAGCTAGTGAACTCTTCACCCCATTCCCTTTCACACCTGCGCTGAGCTGGGAAGCAGCTGTTGCAACATGGTTTCTATCAGCTGTACCTCTGATTGGCCACAGCCAGTGCACATCTGCTGCAGACTTCAAGGGATCTGTAGCAGAAACAAGAACAAACCTTTATAGTCCTAAGCCGTTGAGACACCGGGGCTGCTTATTACCTTAGCACAGCCCACACATAAAGATTGAGCTGTAACATCGACACTGAGAACCTTTTAGTAAAGGATCTGTCTATCAGTCAACTTTCTCTTCGTTGTGATAAAACACACAAAATAAGCAACTTTTAAAGAAGGTTTATTCTAGCTCACAGCTGGAGAGGATCCAGTACATCATGGCAGGGAAGGCATAGCAGAATTCACAGCAGCTGTTGGCAGCAGGAGCATGAAGCTGCTTGCTTAACATCTTTATGGATCAGAAAACAGGGGCAAGAGTTGGGGGAAATGGGACATTGTGGCTAGAGAATAAGCCAAGGGATCTGCCTTCAGTGACCCACTTCCTCCCCCATGGCCCATCTCTGGATATTCTTACGACCTCCCCAAAACAATGCCATCAACTGGGCACCAAGCCAAACCCTATGTTTTCTGTAACTGCTTCTCTCAGACTCTGATTGGGATTTTAAAGAGAAGATGTCTATAGTCTATCAGAAGTAAGAACAGTAGTAACAATGAAAATATTCCCTAGACGGTGTGAAAGCCAATTCTGCCCATGTGTGGCTACACGTGCAAACCCAGCTATTTAGGACCATTACCTGCTCCACTGACCTCTGGGAGTTTAAATACACCATGTAGAGATCATTCCCGTTTCCTAGATGAGAAAAACAAGGCTCTAAATAAATGTGGTGAGGCGGTTGTATTGTCCGAGTCTGCTGGATTGAAAATGTTCAGAATGTGAAAGCTTTTAAAGACTCTTAGGTTGAATGGGAGATTTCAGGAAACAGCTGGATAATTTTATAGTGCGTATAACCTGCTGCTAAGATGAATGCAATCAATCTAAAGGCCTCAGAAAATCACCACAGTCCATGGGATGGTGTCAAGGTTTCTTCGCTGGCAGCAGGCGTGGGGATAATCACACAACCCGGTGTAGGCTATGGTCTCTCTAACAGACAAACGAAGAACAAAAGCAAGAGAGAAATCAACTTGAGCACTAAGGGGACTTCGCTCAGAGAAGGGGAGGGGAGTGAGAAGTCACAGAGTCCTCCAGAAGGAAGGCAGAAAAACAGCTGGGAGGGGGTGGTGGAGGTGTGTGACAAGCCCTCCTTAAAGGTATTCAAGGGAGGGTATTTTACAGCACCCGGAAACAACCCTGGTGCTTTTAAAAGTGCTGCATGGAAGTTTTTTGTTAAATTTAAAGCTAGAGCCAGCACCAGTACCTTAAGAAATCTTGACTGAACACCATGTATTACAGACTGAGACCATGGGCAATGTAATCAAGGAGAGGAACGTGGTGTTTGTGGAGTATCTACACTCACCACAGTCCTGCACATAGTTTGTAATTCCTCTTTTAGCTCCTGTGACAATCCTCAGGTGTCTTGGTCTGACGTCCAAGTAACCGTGGATATGATGCTAGTTAATAAGAAGTACAGGATTCCATACTTAGGGCTGTGTGTGTATCAATTAAAATCTCCTTTGACCTCTCTGTTATCTGGGTTGTTGTTGTTGTTGTTTTGTTTGTTTTGGTTTTGGGCTAGCTCTGATCAGCCTCAAGCTCATGGTCCTCCACCTCAGTCTTCTGGGTGCTGGAATCACTGGTGTGCACCCCTGCACCTGCTATCCTTCCCCGTATCTTTTCAGCACCACCCATCCACAGTCAATCATCCCCCTGACTTTGTGGCTTGTCATCAGTGTGGGTTGTTTCACAGTATCTTTCTTACATGTTTATTAATTAATGTATTTGTCTATGGCCTCCCCCTATCCCACAGGGAATCCATTCTCACATATTTAATGTTTATCTCTTGGCTGGAGTCTCTTCTTGCAATATGTATATTGTTCTGCATGTGGGTTTTAAAAATTTACGTAAGTGTTATTGTCCTAAAGCTCTCCCTTCCGTGCATTTTTAAACTCAGTGCTGTGCTTTTACAGTCTTTCCATGTTCTGTATGCTCTGACACAGGAGCTACAGAGAACTTGGGGCTGTGTACTGTCCCTTTGAGGCCCACCCATGGCCAACGATGAGCATCAAGGTGATCCCCAATATCTTGTTCGCTCATCGAGACTACCCTGTAATGCTTGTCTTTGTCCGTGCACTCTTAGGAAGTTTTCTGGGGATGCAGTATTAGTAAGGGTTCTCTAAGGGAACATAACTTAAAGAAAGTGTGTGTGCATGTGCATGTGCATGTGCATGTGCATGTGCATATGTGTTAAAGAGGCATTTATTGCAAAACTTACAGGCTGTGGTCCTGCTAGTCCAACAATGGCTGCCCTGAAGTTGTTCAGTCTATGAGGCTGAATCCCTCAGCTGATCTTTGATCTGTCTGTGTTGGAATCCTGAAGAAGTAGGCTCTAACGTCAGGAAAGGAGTGCCTCCGCAGCAGGGTAGGTGAACTTGCCAGAAAGAACTAGGGCATGTAGGCTAAATGCAAAAGCTTCCTTTTCCTGCATCCTTTTACGTAGGCTGCCATCAGAAGGTGTGTCCCAGATTTAGGGTGGGTCTTCCCACCTCAGATGATCCAGCCAAGTAAATCCTTCACAGGGGTGCCCAGAGGCTTGGCTTTCGTAGATTCCAGATGTTGTCAAGTAGACATCCGAGATTAGGCACCACAGATACCTTGGGCTGCCTACCCATGAGAGGAACTCTGGGATTTGATATGCCTACTTAGACAGTACATTGAGTCCACCTCTGATCAGCACTTCGAGTCAGTTCTCTGACCCTCTCATAACTGATTATGAACACTGATTTAGAGTCTCTGCCTGCCTTGTAGCTAAGAACAACATCCCAGACTGTTCAGTTTAATATCTCTGGTATATAGATTATTAGTGTGCTTACTGTGTGCTGGCAGGATCCATCATTTACAAGACACATTATCTGACTTGGTCTGGCCCTCAGTAATCTTACAAGAGGAAACGAAGTAGCCAAATTATAACAGGGGTGGGAGTGGAGCAATGAAAAATAAGATCACACACAGGGCCAGCAGGCAGCCCTGCTGTCATCATCCAAAGATCAAGATAATGCCCAAGTGTTAATTGGTCCAACACAGGAACCCTTCTAAAGTGCTATACACTCTGAAATAACAATAAACCAAGGCTCAAATTGCAGAGACAGGAACTTAACTAAAAGTTGCAAGTTACCCTTAAAATCCTGCTGAATTGTCTATTGTGTTGGGAAGCACACATTGCTGTGATTAAAGAGAATGATAGAGTCCCCAGAAACATAGCCCCAGCTATTTTTATAGGTTGATAGGAAAGAGGTTGACATTTATAGCAGATTTTGTAAAATACCAAGTTTTATGCTGGATCTCAATCTCAGGTAACAACCTCACATAAACCCACGTCAACCCTCATTCCTTCTGGTAACACTGTAACTCCACCCTCTGTGAATCATACTATGGCTGCAGCGTTGCTTTCTCCCCCAGAACCCTGGGCTGAATCTTTGCTTGCCAAGTAATGGTACTGGATAGTGGGGGATGAGGTGACCCCTGAAAGGGATTAATGTCTTGCTAAGTGAGTAGATTAGTTACCACAAGTGTAGGTTGTTAAAGTTCAAGAAAATCTTCTGTAAGACAAAGCACACTGTTAATAGGACAAAAAGAGCAGCCTATAGATTGGGAAAAGAATTTCACCAACTCTACATCTAACAAAGGGCTAATATCCAAAATATATAAAGAACTCAAAGAAGTAAGACACCAACAAACCAGGTAACCCAATTTAAAAATGGAGTACAGAGCTAAACAGAGAATTCACAACAGGAATCTTAAATGGCCAAGAAACACTTAAAGAAATGTTTGGTGTCCTTAGTCAACAGGAAAATGCAAATCAAAACAACTCTGAGATTCCACCTTACAACAATCAGAATGGCTAAGAAAAAAATTCAAGCAAAAGCATATGCTTCCCAGGATGTGAAGCTAGGGGAGCACTCCTCCATTGCTCATGAGAGTACAAATTTGCACAACTACTCTAGAAATCAGTCTGAAGATGCTTTGAAAATTGGGCATAGTTCTACCTGAAGACCTAGCTATATCACTCTTGGGCATATACCCAAAAGATGTTCCCCCATACCACAAGGACACATGCTCCACTATGTTCCTGGTAGCTTTATTTGTAATAGCCAGAAACTGGAAACAACCCAGATGCCCTTCAAACAAAGAATGGATACAGAAAATGTGGTTCATGTACACAATGGAACACCATGCAGCTATTAAAAACAAGGACATCATGAAATTTACAGGCAAATGGATGGAACTAAAAAATAGTTCATCCTAAATGAGGTAACCCAGATTCCAAAAGGACATTCATGGTATGTACTCACTTGTAAGTGGACATCAGCCATAAAGTACAGAATACTCATACTATACTCTACATACCCAAAGAAGCTAAACAAGAAGTTCCAAATGAGGATGCTTGAATCTCACTTAGGAGAGGGAATAAAATAGTCACAGGAAGTAGATGGAGGGAAGCAACTGGGTAGAAAGGAGAAGGAGGGAAATGGGGAGGGGGTCATGATCAGGTGTGGGGAGAGACAGGAAAGAGGACCAGAGGGCCAAGAGAATGAATAGAAATCACTGGCTGGTAGGGATGTGGGAGGGGGCATCTTTAGGACCTGTCAGGGACCTGGGATGGAGCAGGCTCCCAGGAGACTACAGGGGTGACTTTAGTTGACATTCCTAGTAGTGGGGATATGGAACCTGAAGTGGCCACCTCCTGTAGCCAGGCAGGACCCCCAGTGGAGGGATAAGGACACCAACCCACCCACAAAATCTTCAACCCAAAATTTGTCCTGTCTACATCAAATGCAGGGACAAAGATGGATCAGAGACAGAGGAAATAGCCAACCAATAACTAAACCAACTTGAGACCCATCCCATGGACAAGCACCAATCCCTGACACTATAAATGATACTTTGTTGTGCTTTTAGACAGAAACCTAGCATAACTGTCCTCTGAGAGGCTCCACCCAGCAGCTGACTGAAATAGATGCAAGGGACCCACAGCCAAATATTGGACAGAGCTGGAAGAGTCTTATAGAAGAGAGAAGGATAGAGGGCCCCTGAGAGGATAGGAGACCCACAGGAAGACCAACAGAGTCAACTAACCTGGGCTCTTGGTGATCTCAGAGTCTGAACCAGCAACCAGAAAACATATACTGGCTGAACCTAACCCCTCCTCCAACATATGTGCAGCTCACTCTTCATATGGGTTCCCTAAAAACTGAAGTGAGGGGTTGTCCCTAAAGATGTTGCCTACCTGTGGAGCCTGCTCCCCTAACTGGACTGCCTTGTCTGGTCTAAGCAGGAGATGATACACCTAGCCTTGCAGAGACATGATTGCTGGGGTGGGGTGGGGGTTCTACCCTCTCAGAGGAGAAAGGGAGAGGAGTATGGGGAAGGGACTCTGGTGAGGGGGCCACCGGGAGAGCAGGGTGGCAGTGATCAGAATGTAAAGTGAGTAAATTAATTGATTAATGGAAAAATAAATAAGAAGAATGGTGATTAACTAGAGAGGCAGGAGCTGGGTGGAAGTTTGGCAAGATATTGAGCTAGGGGTATAAACCTTCAGTTGAATGGGAAGAATAAGTTATAAGAACCTGGAATACAGCGTAGTAGGCATACTATGGTAGTAGCTGAATGTGGAATTCCCAAAATGTGAAAAAGAAAGCAAATCTCCTTAGAAACTTTGTCTTGAAGTTACAGAACATCAAACATACAATAGAAGGCAGTCAGAGAGAGAAAGAGAGTTCACATTCAAAGCAAGCCATCCTACCTAAAATGCTCTAGAAGGCACTGGAATAAAATTCTGTCCTAAACTAATATTCATTGAAAGCAAACACAAGTAGAAAGTTTCTTGGTTTGGTACTGAGTTTTACACTCAGGGGCTTGTGCTGTCCCGCTGAGCTACATGCTTAGTCCAAGAGAGCAACATTTTAACGGAAAACAAACTGTAAAGATTTAACAATAGGCAAAGGAAATAGGCACAGAAGGATGATCTGTGACCTATGGTTTAGGAAAACTTCCCGTTAACTTTATACAAGTTTGCTGTACTGCTTTCATTGACAGATGTTTTATTTTGACTTGCAATTCAGAGGACTACGGTCCATCATTATGGGGAAGGCATGGTGGTGGGAGCCACTTCATTCATGGCACCAACCAGGAAGCAGAAAAAAGAGGAGGCCAGCTCTGACATCCCTTTCTCCTTTCTCCCCTCTTATTCAGGGGAGCCTCCCAGCCTACGGTGACACTCACTTCATGCTGAGTCTTCCAGCCTCAGTCAAATCTCCCTAGAGATGGCATCACAGATACACCCAGAGGTGTCCGCCACTGATGCACTAAGTGATTCTTAATCTAGTCAGTCTGGCAACAGAAATTAACCATCACAAGCCTTCCCCTTGTCAGTCTCACACACAAACACATTACTCTACCATAACGTCCACCCCTGGTCCCCTTAGCCTCGTAGCCAGCTCATAACTTCAAAAGTCCTCATTGTCTGAACAGGTTAGCACTCTTAAAAAGCCCAGAGGTGTCTTTGAGGCTCAAGGCAACCTTTTAACTGAGAGGACCTATTTACTAAGGAAAATAACAATAACAACAACTTATGTGCTCTCAGTATTCAGTGTCACAGAGTAAATAGATGGCCCGATGACCAAAGGGAGGAACAAGACACAAAAGGGCACAGCAAGGAATGATGGCACCAAAGTAACACTAAACCATTCCAAGAAAAATGCCCAGTCCTGCAATTTGTATCTGGCCTCTGGGGCTCTTGGTGGCATGCACACTGTTTTTTTAAAACAGAATAAAAGGTGATTGGATGATTTATGTTGTGGCACCTATGGTGAAACTCAAATGCTAGACAATTGCATGGCGGGTGGTTGGTGATGAGTACTTTTGGATAAAGTTATCATCTTTTTCAGGAAAAAAGATAAAATACGGATGATTTCTAGATCAAATCAGCTTCATTGTAAGTTCTGTAAGCCAGCCAGCATACTTCAGCACAGTCCATGGGGCTAGTGAGCTGGCTCGTGGCTCCGAGCAGAGTAGGGCAGTCCACATGGCCCCTGTGGCTGTTGTAAAATGTGTCCTTTTCACCAGCAGCACCTTCCTTCCTCCAGTTGGTGATGGATCATGGGAAAATGCTCTCTAGGCCATGCACTCTAGCACGCTACTAGATAACCTGCTGCCATCTTCCGGTATGATCCTGTTCTCCTCTTTTATGCACACTGACCATCAAGCTTTGTAAACTTCTTGTGGTGAATCACAAAAGCAGACAATACCTTTGAAGTAATGAAGGTTCTCCGCCAGGCACAGACTATGCAGATGAGCTTGACCTCCATGGTAAGCGAGTCCAAGTGCCTAACAGTGCATGAACTTCACCGAGGGAGCAGTGGAGAAATCATATTCTCTTCGACTTCAGGCCAACCTCATAGGGTAAAGCTACCCATGGCAGCTTACAGACGTGTCTCATCTGTTTCAATTTGCCTTTGTGAGTAGGTGTCCGTCTAAACCAAACATCAGAACCCACTGCTCTCAAAGATGGCATTAAACTGTGTGGCATGATTATGACATTATTAGCATTTCTTCTCAAGTTATAAGCTAGGTTTTGTTTTACTTTGCACAGTTTCAGGTTTATATATTTCCCCAGAAAACTGTCGTTTATTTTTACAATTACAAGTTAAGATGGGAAGGCCTAATTCCTCTCTATTGTAGATCACATCCATATCATATGGACTTGAAGTATGCGTTGCAATCAGATGAACTTTGTGAAAACTCTGGGGTGTGTGAATCTGTAAACTTGAGGGGGGTGGGGACAGTGTTCATTACATTCTCAGAGAAGGATTTGAGCAAGAAACAAGAGCAAGAGGCACCCAAGGCATTAGTTCTAGCAAGAATAGTGGTTACAATGATAGAGAGACATCAGAATCTTAGCTGAAAATGGGGGAAGATTGTGTGTCTTCTTAAGAGAAAGTATACTATGTTGTCTTGCATCGAGAAAAAGGCATGAGATTACAGCTACCAAAGAAAGGAAAGTCCCATAAGTCACAGAAGTTACCTATACTTCAGCTTTTGTGCCAAGAAGAAAACACATTGAGAAGTGCTGCTTAAAGGTATGATTTAATTTATCAAGTGTGATTGACAGCTCATTCAAAATTACAACTATTTCAAAGCTCTAGGCAGGAAGGGACATTGTTAAACCCCTCCTTCATGTTTTATACTTTTGCTCTCGCCAAGAGCTCCTTCTAGGTTTCCTGAGCACTGCTCCACTCTCTTTATGAATTTGCAGCTGGGAGCCAACAGTCCAAAAAGCTTTCAGTGGGCGCCCATGAGTTTTCTGAGCCCTGATCTTGGGTGGTCAAACCCTCATGCATTCATTCAACAAACACTTATTAAACTTCTTATGTGCCCAGATGCTTTCTGAGGCTTGTCAGAGACCGAAGCCCAGACAAGGCTGTGCTTCAGTTCACAGCCACACACAGGTGTTTGAGGGTACTCACTACAGCGAGATGTGCGTTACACAGGTTTGCCAAAGGCAATCAGTGATGTACCATGCTAATCACTGTTTAGTACACTCACAGATGAGGAAGCAACATGGGTCTGTGCTCTGTGGGCTGAGCTCTGCTAAGCTGTGTGAGCTTGGATATTTGTGACTGGGGAGTAAAGGGCAGTGTGGGGCAGAGCTGAGATCTCGTGATGAAAATAAGGGGCTGGGGATATTCCTAGCATCCACATAAATGCTTGAAGGCATGACAGCCTTCCAGTATCCCATACCCCAGGAAGTGCCCCAGGATAGATAATGCCCAGAGCAAACTGGCTAGCTAAACTAGCCAAAATCGGTAAGTTCTAAGTTCAAGTAAGAGACTCTTCCTCCTTGTATAAGGTGAAGAGTGAGCAGGGAAGACCCTCAGTATCAACCTCTGGCATTCACATGGTCACAGCATCTGTACACAGAGGCATACTTACATATACACGTGCACACATGCCACACACACACATACACATGTAAAGAAAAAGGAACATGAGGCTGGGGAGAGATTGGTTGGTAAAGTGCCTGCCTTACAAGCACAAAGACCTGCATTGGCTCAGCAGAACAGAAGTAAGCAATCACACTTGTAATGTAATCCCAGTTCAAGGGAGGTAGAAACAGGTGGGCCCTAGGTTCAGCCAGCTAGCCAGTCTAACCTAGTTATTTCGTTGCAGGCCAATGAAAGACTTGATCTCCTGATGATTTGTAATGATATCCTGCTATGCTCATAGATCAGTGCTTTGTCCAGTCCTCATCTGAGAGGCTTCCTCTGGCAGCAGATGGGAGTACATGCAGAGACCCACAGCCAGATATTATGCAGAGGGGGGGAGGGGAGAGACTAAATTGGAGGTCTCCATCAGGTGCCGCACCTCTGATCCAGGAACCCTGCAGAAGTGGAGGAAAGATTATAGGAGTCAGAGGGGATGGAGGACACCAGAACATGGTCCACCCGAATCAACTAAGCAGGTCTCATATGGGCTCAGAGGCTGAAGCAGCAAACCCAGGACCTGCATGGGTCTGCATCAGGTCCTCTGCATGTATGTTATGGCTGCTAGCTTGTTTGGAGAGAACTCCTAACAGTGGGAGTGGGTGTATCTCTGACTCTTGCCTGCTCTTGGGACCCTTTTCCTCCTATTGGGTTGCCTTTTCCAGACTCTATATGATGGCTTTTGTCTTGTCTTATTGCATGTCCTGTTTGCAGTTATCTTTTGGAGGCCTGCTTTTTTCTGAAAAGAAAACAATGGGGGCAGGGCACAGATCTGTGGGAGAGAGGAGGTGAGAGGAGCTAGAAGGAGTGGGGGGAGAGGAAACTATGGTTGGGTCATATTGTATGAAAGAAGAATCTATTTTTTTTTTTAAGTACAAACAAAACAAGTTAGATAGCACCCGAGGAATAACAGCCAAGGTTGTCCTCTGGCCTTTGCATGCATGTGCACACATATGTAATTGTACCCACATGATCACACAACAGACACAAACACAGAAAGAAAACAGAAAATAATGAGAGTCAAAGAAAGATTTCTCAGAAAAGAAACAGCATCTGCAGAGCTCCTCTCCTGGCTTCAGGAGGGAGAAAGACATGCCCAGCAGACACCTGGACGAAGTGCCCCAGTGCAGGAACTGCTGAACCCAGGTCTGCCTGTCTTCACACGCCATTGTCCTTTAAACAAATGGTCTCCTCACTTCTGCACATCCTTGCCCTTCTCCATGACCTCATGCCCTTTCATAAATGCTGCTCCAGAAGCCTCCATTGCAGAGCTTCAGCAGCTGTGGACACCTAATCGATAGCTCTTCATAATGATTTTCTCCCCAGCCCGGACTCAGGACCAACTACTCTGCTACAACACACCTAGACCGCACTAAACAAGGATGGCAAGGCAGCCACAGAAGCAATTTGTCATTTATGATGTTTTTAAGGACTCATTCTGTGGGTGCTGCCGGAGAGGGGCCTCCTCCAACTGTAGGAAAAGCTTCCTTGATGATGCAGTGTTCGGGGGTGGGGGGTGCATTCAAAGGATGCTGGCCCCGCTGACAGCAGGGTTCCAAAAGGGGTCTTTTTATTATTATTATTATTAGATAATTTCTTTATTTACATGTAAATTTCTCTTTTCCCAGGTTCCCCTCCAAAAAACAAACAAACAAAAACAACAAGAACAAACCCCAGTTGCCTCCCCCCTCCCCATGCCTGCCACCCCACCCTCTCCCACTTATTGGCCCTGGCATTCCCCCACACTGGGGTACAAAACCTTCACAAGGCTGAGGTCCTCTCCTCCTATTGATGATCGAATTTGCAATCCTCTACTATACACATGCTGCCAGAACATTCAGTCCCACCCTGTATAGTCCTTGGTTGGTGACTGGGTCCCTGGGAGCTCTGAGGGTACTAGTTAATAATTGTTGTTCATCCTAAGGGGCTGCAAACCCTTCAGCTCCATAGAACCTTTCTCTAACTCCTTCATTGGGGACCGTGTACTCAGTTCAATGAATGGCTGTGAGCCTCTACATCTGTATTAGTCAGGTATTGTCAGAGCCTCTCAGGAGATAGCTATATTTAGGCTGGCTTGTCCTTCCTTCAGTCTCTGCTCCATAGTTAATCTCTGCCACTCCTTCTGTGGGTATTTGGATCCCCCCTTTTCAGAAGGAATGAAATGTCCACCTTTTAGTCTTCCTTCTTCTTAAGTTTCTTGTGGTTTGTGGGTTGTTCTTCCTGTATTCCAAACTTCTGGGCTAATAACCACTTATCAGAGGATGCATACCATGTGTGATCTTTTGTGATTGGGTTACCTCACTCAGGATGATACTCTCCAGATCCATCCATTTCCCTAAGAATTTCATAAATTTGTTGTTTTTAATAGCTGAGTAGTACTCCATTGTGTAGATGTACCATACTTTCTGTATCCATTCCTCTGTTGAGGGACATCTGGGTTGTTTCCAGTTTCTGGCTATTATAAATAAGGCTGCTATGAACATGGTGGAGCATGTGTCCTTATTACATGATGGAGCATCTTGTGGGTATATGCCCAGGAGTGGTATGGCTGGGTCCTCTGGTAGAACTATGTCCAATTTCCGGAGGAACCGCCACACTGATTTCCAGAGTGGTTGTACCAGTTTGCAATCCCACCAGCAACGAAGTAGTGTTCCTCTTTCTCCACAACCTCTCCAGCATGTGCTGTCACCTGAGTCTTTTATCCTAGCCAATCTGACTGGTGTGAGGTGGAATCTCAGAGTTGTTTTGATTTGCATTTCCCTGATGACTAAGGATGTTGAACATTTCTTTAGGTGTTTCTCAGCCATTTGGTGTTCATCAGTTGAGAATTCTTTGTTTAGCTCTGTACCCCATTTTTAATAGGGTTATTTGGTTCTCTGGAGTCTAACTTCTTGAGTTCTTTGTATACATTGGATATTAGCCCTCTATGAGATATAGAGTTGGTAAAGATCTTTTCCCAATTTGTTGGTTGCCGTTTTGTCCTATTGACAGTGTCTCCAAAAGGGATCTTTTAAAATTCTGAGCCATTCAACAGTATAGCTTCCACTCTGACTGTGCAGATGACTTGGCCTGGAAGAGATTCTAGAGCTAGACAAAGACTCTTTAAGCTCATTTCCCTGAAATTCAGCATTCACACGCAAGTCTCCAAACCCCTCAATCTTGCCTGCATTTCCTCTTTAAGTTGCTCTTTAAATATGTGTATGATTATGTAAGTTTGTTTTTCTTCTAAAACTCTGGTAGGGGTGTAGCTGGGAACTCATCACCTCTTGCCTTTAACAGTAGGAAAATGTAGCAAATACAGAGAAAAACTGCAGAGGTTAAACTCTAACTAGACTGTTACTGTTGTTCCTGTACAAGAGCTATTATTGGAGCCTTCAAACTCTATAAATGAAAGAGGACAAGGATCTCACAAACATGCCCAAAGATCAAGGGGAAGTTGATGACCTTTCTGGAATGAAAGTGAATGTTTTCTGACTCAGCACCAGAGCTCTTGACATCTGTTCTCCCCCATGCCTGTTCAGGATACCTGAGCGTTGTTCAGCTCCCTTGGGAGAAGCAGGCTTAGTTTCTCAGTCTACTGAAGCTCTGGTGTCTCTCAAACATCTGTGAGGCACTCATCAGCACCATTGAGTTCCTGTGCCCTAGAAATGGCTGCCACAAGTGCCTCTAGAGTCTCATTCTGGATGGCCTGATCTGTAGGATTCAGAGCAAACTAAGGCCTGTTAGGAACACTTTAGCCAAGACAAGAACAGAACTAAAGGCTGTTGTTAAGATGTCGGATTCAGACCAAGTTCAACAGAAACTCTGAAGGTTATGGCTGAGTTACTCATACCGGGCAGTGGATCAGATCCTGGGAGTGGGACTTAGTCCTTTTTGTCCATCCTCTCTGTACTGGCTAGTTTTGTATGTCAACTTGACACAGGCTGGAGTTATCACAGAGAAGGGAGTTTCAGTTGGGGAAGTGCCTCCATGAGATCCAGCTGTGGGGCATTTTCTCAATTAGTAACCAAGGGGGTAGGGCCCCTTGTGGGTGGTGCCATCTCTGGGCTGGAAGTCTTGAGTTCTATAAGAGAGCAGGCTGAGCAAGCCAGGAGAAGCAAGCCAGTAAGGAACATCCCTCCATGGCCTCTGCATCAGCTCCTGCCTCCTGACCTGCTTGAGTTCCAGTCCTGACTTCCTCTGGTGATCAACAGCAATGTGGAAGTAAGCTAAATGAACCCTTTCCTCCCCAACTTGCTTTGTGGTCATGATGTTTGTGCAGGAATAGAAACCCTGACTAAGACATTCTCCCAGTGACAGGGCTCCTGGAGTGGAAATGGCTGGCCAGAGACTGAAACTTCTTTTTAAGCTTCTGATCAGGAACGATCTTGTACTCTAAGGAGCAGTCACACTCTCAGCTTAGTCCACTTTAAAATTCAGCTGTTAGCAGTTCCTGTGATTCCCAACTGTACCCCTCAAAACTCGTGGAGTTTCCTGATTGTTCAGGGCTTTATCTAAAGTGGAGACACTTTCTTCTTTTCTCTCATGTGGGAAAACTGGAAGTGGGGAATGGAGCACCCTTCGGAAATATCCTCCCCCAGCAGGCCACTTTCTACATGATCTCCTAGGCTTCTCAGCAGGATCGAATCTGACTCACCCTAGTGACAAGTAGCCTTGTCACTCTGCTAGCTCAGTTTTCTCCCTTGCTTTCAGGAACAAACTCCAAAATAAACAGCTTGCAGACATCTGTATATCTTTGGCCTTACAATGTAGGAAAATTAAGTATGTCAGTATCTCATGCAATTTAAATATATTTATATGGGAGGGGTTGGCAGCATTAGGGAATGACTAGAAGGGAGAAGTTCCTGTCCTTTTCAACAAGCATGCTCTACTCTGGAGACAAACCATCTAGTGCCCAGCAATGTGAAAGAACAAAGGAGACTAACCATAGACCAACAAAGAAGTCTAGATTTAAAAATCTGGATTCCACTCTGAAGTAACCATGATAATAAAGTGGGTATCAAGAACAGGGATGCAGCCAGGCTCATTAGGGTGCTTGACTGGCTTGCTCAAAGCCTTGGGCTTGAGCCCTAGCACCATGTACACTGGACATGCTGGTGCATATGTGCAATCCCAGCACTTGGGAGGTAGAGGCAGGAGAATTCAGAGTTCAAGACCATCTTAAACTACATGTAGAGTTCAACACCAGCCTAGGCCATATGAGACCCTGTTTCAAAACAAGAGCCAGGTTCAGATTAAAAGGGTTCCCTGAACCTATAACTTCCTCCACCTTGCCTCCTGGGTCCCTCATAGTAGTGACAAGCAGAAATCTGCATCTGTGCTGGGAACTAGAGATGCACTGAGCTCATATTCCATAAACAGAACATTTTTTTACAAGATAAAAGAGGAGACCATACAGAGGGAAGACCCAGCCAACCTATAAATTGCAGCATGGCTGTATGGGAAGACTTCAGCGGGGCCAGGGAGCACTCCTGAATTCAGAAACAGGGGTGGAGGAAGGACTTGCTGAGCACACATTGGGGTTGTGCAAATCTCAAGGTTACGATGTCCAGGGGGTTTCTCCAGATGCTGGAAGCCTCCCAGAACAAAGATCCCACAAAATACTTATCTGAGCTACGTTGTTGCAGTAGGTGTCTACGCCAAGTACAGAGACAGCCACCTCTGTCTGTCCCACAAGTAAAAAGAGAAAGCCAACTTGGGAGGTGATATGCTTACAGGGGACTACAGAAAATTCCCTTATAGGCACTGGAAATCTTGACTACTTATAGGGGAAAATACAATTAACATCAAGAGAAGACCTAAATGTTTAGTAGCAGTAATTATAGTGATAAAATATTAAGATAGAAATCCCTAAGTAGTCCTTGCTATGGGCTTGGGTCTTCTTCTAAACATGGTGCACATATTAATCCAAGCTGGGCCTCATATTGTCCCTATGCAGCCAGTACATGCATCACACCAGAAGGGAATACAGGGCAGGGAAGTGAGCTTCCCCAAGGGACACCACTAGTGGGCAGAGGAGTCTGTGCTTGAACTCAGGGCAGCCTGGATCCAAGCTTGTATTTTTAATTTAAGTAAGGGAGAAAATTTATGAAAGTATCCTGGGCAAAGAGAAAGAAGTGTACCTACAAAGAGGAAAAGGATCCAACTGATATCAGGTCCTGCTCTGCTACACACACACACAAGCCTTGTGACAATCCGATTGTATTTTCAGAGATTTTAAAAAAGATTTTTCTCCTAAGAATTCCAACCAAGCCAGCCAAACTTTTATATGAAAACCAAAACAACAACAACCAACCAACCAAACAATAAAACATTTTTCCAGTCTGCTGGAGGCTCAGATGTAAAAACTAGCATAGTGCTGGAGAATGAACTCAGCTGCAGGGGGGCTGCTCCAGCAGAGGACCTGGGCTCACTTCCCAGCACCCACACCAGGAGGCTCACTAGTTCCTGTAACTCCAGTTCCAGGCCTCTGTGTGCACATGGTACGTATAAACTCACAAAGGTACATACACACACGCACACACACACAAATTTAAAATAAAGAAATCTTTTAAAACTTGGTTAAGAAATGAAAACCACTTTTTTTTTTTAATTGTAGATTAGAAGAGACGTTGAGAATCACAGTCAATAAAGACTGGACTGCTAATGACTGTCATCGAGGGCCTGTCTAACGACTGTTGTTGAGGGCCTGTTGTCTTTGGCTTAGTAAGAAAGCCCTGGTTCAATCCTCAGCACCCTGCAAACCCAGTGTGGTAACCGACGCCTGTAATTCCAGCACTTGGGAGGCAGCACAGGAGGTACTGACTGTAAAGGTCATGCTTGGCTATATACTGAGTTCAAGGCCAGCCTGAGCTAGATAAGGCCTTGTCTCAAAAAAAAAAATAAGCAAGAAACAAAAGCAAGCAAACAAAAACAATAAAATAAAAACATGGTTGTGGATTTTAGGACCACTTCAAATTTAAAACAAAAAACTCGTGATAGAGTATGTCGGTAATTTCCCGCAGAGATAGGAGTCTGTCTCTAACACACACCCCAGCCCTTCTGTGGTTCATCAGTAGAGTTATGTGGAAGTTGCCACTTACATTGGTTCTGATCCCACCTACATCCCTCTTCACTGAAAACCATTTTCAAAACTATACTTATAAAATATCTTTAGCACTTTTGTGATGCTTTAAGAGGATTAAATATTTGATTTTTACACAGTTCTTTTTCAGTAACATAAAGTTTGAGCCCTTCACAGAGTATTTTTTTTAAGGAATTCTTGAAGCTATATCTTTCTTCCCCATCATCTATTTTTGTCTATTTTGTAATTTTATCAAATAGTTAACTCTTGTATTCATTTTTTAAATTAGTGCTACTGTTTTTCTCCATTTGCTAATTTCTTTGCCTCTTTGGATGATTTCCTTGTTTTCTTACACTGTCTCCTCCTTCCTCTAACACCTGGGTTGGATTCTTAGTAAATGCATTTGCTCCAGTAAATAAAGAAGCCCAGTTGATGCAAAATGGTGCTTTGGCCATATATGTCTGGTTTCTACCGGTATTGTATATATTATCATTGTTTGATATATATTCTGCAGTTAGGACACTGATTATTTTTAACTAAGTGACTAGCAGGTGCGATTTTAATTCCCAAGGTTAGCTTTTATATGATTTATAAAACACAGCGACATAAACATGTTATTTAGTGATATGCAGAACACAGAAGTAGCAAGCTGAAAGGATGCTAAGTGGAATACTTTCATAACCAGAAATCATAATCTGCAGAAGTCAGGCAGCTATTGTCCTGGAGGGGCCCTGCCCTGGTTTAACTGTTTAAACTATGCAGACACAATGTTTCTGATAAATGTTAACATCCCAAAAGCAAAGTGGAGTCAAGTGCCCCGGCAATGGACAGCATGGGGGCTGCATTTGCTTGCACTCACTCTTCTGAATTACTCTTCAGCAAGTGTTTGATCAGCTCTAAAGACACCTGTTAAAAATCTAGATACAGATAACCTAACTTTCACTCCAGAAAAGGAGAGAAAGAAAACCCCATTAACACGGAGAGACAGGAGGATGGGGAAGATGGCTCTAAACACTCAGCACAGAGGTATCCACGTACTCCCAGCACTTGGGAGATGAGGATGGAAGATCTGTGAGGCCAAGTCTAGCCTGGGATACACAGTGACATCCTGCCTCAAAAAGAACAAACAAACAGGCCCCAAAAGGATAAAGAACACACTAAGTCACGATAAGTATTTTAATCACCAGAGAGCTTAAAACTTAAAGCTTTTACATTTGAAACTGAAAATTATCAAGATAGAGCTAGGCTTGCAGGCATGGGGCTATAACTCCAGCTGCACTCGGAAAACTGAGGCAGGAGGATCACAGGCTTAAGGCCTGCCAATAGTAAAGAACAAGTCTAAGGCCAGCCTGGCCAATTTAGAGAGTCACTCTCAAATTAAGGAGTGAAAACTGCTGAGGATGTGGCTCAGACCCCAGCCCTGAGTTCAATTCACAATACCAAAAATAAACAACAAAACAAACAAAACAAAAACCAACTAAACACACACACACACACTTCAATAATTAAAAAAGAAAACCATCATCAGGCTTACTATAAAGACAAAAGATCCAACTATCAGGAGCACATTATAAGCTAGAACCAGCTCAGAGGTCAGCCTGGCACTGAGAGTGAAGTATCTTCTCACTAGGCAAATGAAGAAATAACTAATGGACAAACATAACCAAATTTTAAGGAAAAAACAAAATGGACTAAAATGTTTTTGTAGTACTTATGAAAACTTCCAAATTAGAAGGATATGGTTTCACACATTACATTTGCAAAGACCAACTAGGTTGGCAACATTAGAGTATTAACAAGATAGAAAGCCGCTCTTTAACACAGGACAAAGGCCTCCTTGAGCTCCTAGGGGAAGACATACACCTCTGGTAAGGTGTAGAGCTTGGGATGGAAAAAAAGGGAAACTTATACTAAAATTGCTACTTCCGTGTTTTAGCATACTTATTTTCAAAGATAAAAAATTCCTCCAAAGAGATTTTATCCTGAGGGAGAACTGAGCAGGTAAAGAGCCCACTGCTGCCCTTGTATCAAATTTGCAGTAACGAAAGGTGGGAGGCAATTGAAGAGCTCATCAATAGTTTGTTTAAGTAGGCAACAGTCTGTGTACACAGCCAAATTCTGCACAGACATTTAGTAGTACCGTGTAGCTCTATTCTTCTGACATGAAGAAACCCTTGTCACATTGTTAAATGAAACTGCAACTTATAAAATGGCCTATGAAGCACGGTAAAGCACACTATATACATGAGGATGTGTGTGTGCATGTGCATGAAAAATGGCATATAGCATACACAATGACTTATCCAGAATAGCAAAAAGCAACATTTTAACAGTGATCGCAACCCTGAGGACCGTATGGGTGGCTTTTAATCTTTTTATCCTTTCCTTATTTTTTTCCCCACAGTGCACAATTTCCACCTTAGTTCTTCCAGGACTGAAATCATAAAGCATAAAACATATAAAGGGTTGATTGATCAAAAGTCTCCCTCCTATCCACGTCTCCCATCCACCCCATTTTACCCCTAGGAAATGGCTGTTAGTGTGTTGGATTTTTTTTCTCTAACCCTTCATAATTTATGCATAAATAAGAACACTTGAATATATTATCCCTTTTTCTCCTTTTATACAAATGATAACATATGTTTTTCACTTTGCTGCCTTGGGGTGAGTGTGTGTACATCATTGGGGCTGGAGCCCAGGGTCCTGTGCATGAGAGGCAAACACTCCACTGCCGAGTTACACCCACAACCCACGCTGCTCTTGTAATTGAGCAATATATCTCGAGAGTATTTGTAAATTTTCTTTATCTGCTGTGCTGAGTTCTATCTGGATGCCTTTCTTTGCTTATTTATTTACTTATAAGATCAATTTCTCTTTAACCCACATAAATAAAAGTAGTTCTATGTTGGGGACAGCGATGGCAGCAACAGGGCTCAAATGTCTTGATACCTGGTATGATGACCATTTTTGAAATGTGCAAATCCCACACTGACCATATAAGAGCCCAAGGCACAAGGTAAGTGGGTCAGCACAGGGGATGGTAAAGTTAAACTGTGCGGTGCCTTTCCACAAACACTCACGTGGGATGAAATATCCTAAAGAGGTGGGTACCCCACCATGCCTGCTCACCTTCAGTCTGCTCCACCATATTTTAGGAAGTGACATCATCTTCCTGCTCCCCCCATCCCTTCCTTATTTTACTTCCTGACACACCCTATCTTGCCCTTCTTTTCTGTGCAGACTCCTGGGCCACTGCAGCCACTCTCTTGAGTAACTATTGCCTATGGAATGACAACTCTCAGGTTTTATTTGTTTGTTTGTTTGTTTGTTTGTTTGCCTCTGGTCTAGGTAGTTTGGGCACAATCACTTCACTGAAGGGAATAATGGCAATAATATGAATGGTGACTTAATCCTCTAAAGAAAAGCAAACTATTTCAACCAAGACAAGTGACAGACAGGATGCTGGGGACACCTTGTACAGATACTCTAAAAGCAGGGTGTGCTGGCTGCATGGGGTCTTTGTGTCTCCTTCCAGATATCATGAAACAGAGAACGAACATTCCTCCATTGCTGGTGGGACTGCAAGCTGGTACAACCACTCTGGAAATCAGTATG
Organism: Montemys delectorum; assembly: GCA_019843815.1. Classification (NCBI taxonomy): domain Eukaryota; kingdom Metazoa; phylum Chordata; class Mammalia; order Rodentia; family Muridae; genus Montemys; species Montemys delectorum. The sequence continues at coordinate 41,046 of JADRCD010234955.1, forward strand.
GCGGTTCCTCCGGAAATTGAACATAGTTCTACCTGAGGACCCAGCTATACCACTCCTGGGCATATACCCAGAAGACGGCCCAACATGTAATAAGGACACATGCTCCACTATGTTCATAGCAGTCTTATTTATAATAGCCAGAAGCTGGAAAGAACTCAGATGTCCTTCAACAGAAGAATGGATACAGAAATTGTGGTACATTTACATAGTGGAATACTACTCAGCTATTAAAAAACGATGAATTCATGAAGTTTTTAGGCAAATGGATGGAACTAGAAAATATCGTCTTGAGTGAGGTAACCTAACTAGAAAAGAATACACATGGTATGCACTCACTGATAAATGTATAATAGACCAGAAGTTCGGAATACCCAAGATACAGTTCACAGACCACATGAAGCTCAAGAAGGAAGACCACAGTGTGGATACTTCCGTCCTTCTTAGAAGGGGGATCAAAATACCCAAGGGAGGAGATACAGAGACAAAGATTGGAGCAGAAACTGAAGGAAAGACCAACTCTATTGTGTAAATATACCACATTTTCTGTATCCATTCTTCTGTTGAAGGACATCTGGGTTGTTTCCAGCTTCTGGCTATTATAAATAAGACTGCTATGAACATAGTGGAGCATGTGTCCTTATTACATATTGGAGCATCTTCTGAGTATATGCCCAGGTGTGGTATAGCTGGGTCCTCAGGTAGTATTATGTCCAATTTTCTGAGGAACTGCCAAACTGATTTCCAAAGTGGTTGTACCAGTGACTATCCCACTTGGGGATCTTTCCCATATACAGTTACCAAACCCAGACACTATTGTGGATGCCAGCAAGTGCTGGCTGACAGGAGCCTGATATAGCTGTCTCCTGAGAGGCTCTGCCAGTGCCTGACAAATAAAGAAGTGTATGCTCACAGCCATCCTTTGGACTGAACACAGGTCCCCAATGGAGGAGCTAGAGAAAGGACCCAAGGAGCTGAAGGGGTTTGCTGCCCCTTAGGAGGAACAACAATATGAACTAACCAGAGAGCTCCTAGGAACTAAACCACCAACCAAAGAGTACACATGGAGGGAACCATGGCTCTAGCTGCATATGTAGCAGAGGATGGCCTTGTGGGACATCAATGAGAGGAGAGGGTCTTGGTCTTGTGAAGGCTCAATGCCCCAATGTAAGGGAATGCCAGGACAGGGAAGTGGGAGTAGGTGGGTTAGTGAGCAGGGGGAAGGGGAGGGGATGGGGGGTCTTTGGAGGGGAAAGGAGATAAAATTTGAAATGTAAATAAAGAAAATATTTAATTAAAAGAATTAAAAAGCAATAAACCAAATCTACAACAACACCAAAAAGAAAGAAAGAAAGAAAGAAAGAAAGAAAGAAAGAAAGAAAAAAAGAAAGAAAAAAAGAAAGAAAAAAAGAAAGAAAGAAAGAAGGCATTGGAAGGAAACCTTGGGTTAGCCCTTGGTGAACGTATTGGCGAGTGAAGATCAGAACTTATCAAAGCCAAAGTCCAAATACAAAATATACAAAACCGATGGGGGGGTAATCTGAGAAAGAAAGAAAGAAAGAAAGAAAGAAAGAAAGAAAGAAAGAAAGAAGAGAAAGAAAAGAAAGAAAGGAAAGAAAGAAAGGAAAGAAAGAGAGAGAGATTGGTGGCCTCTGATTAACAGTTTTTGAGAAGTTAGTTCTTCCTGGTCCTGGAGTGCTTTGGCCAGGAGGTCAAATTTATAAAGGTTTTGGTCTCTGCTCTGTGTACTCATGATAGAAGATAGGCTGAGTAAGGGGATGCTTCTAGCTCAGTTAGGCTCTCTGCCTAGGAGGCTTCACCACAATAGATTGAGCCAGCCTTGGCTTCACAGCTCTCTGTTATAAGTGGAACAAAGAGGAAGCTTTAAATGCCACCTACAGCCTTGATGCTAACAGACAACAAGGATGAAACTTAGGAGATCTTGGAAATCAGAAGGAAAAAAAAAAAAACCTATCCCACTGATAACTAGGATTCCCATTCTTCTGAGTATGGGTGTCCATCAACCACTGAGTCCGACAACTAAGGATGTTGCTAATGTTTTCTTTTATAATTTTATCTTTGAAAATTACATACTTTGAAAAATGTATGTTTGTGGATATTCTACACTGTGATTTTTGTTTGTCCTGTGGTGCTAAGCTCAAACCCAAGGCTTCATGCATGTTAGCTAAGGTCTCTATCACTGAGCTATGCACCAAGCCTTGCTGTTTGCATTTTAATATACGTTTGAATTTATTGTTTGAGGATTTCACACATGTATGCAATGTGTTTTATGAAATCCACCCCCATTCCCTCCCATGCACATCTTCCCAAACCCCTAGGTATCCCTCTCAACTTTAATTTCCCTTAACCTACTTAGACCTCTTAGCGCTGCTTCCAACCACACATGTACAAATTTGAACTCATGTATTGTTTTGTATAAACTTTAACTCATGTATTGCTTTGTTTGACTATCACCCCAGTCAGGATACAGGACAGAGCTCTTTGAGCAGTGTTTGTCAACTTGTGGGTTGTAACCCTCTGGAAAGGGGGGGGGGAGTGTCGGCTAATGACCTTCTTCAGGGGATACATATTAGATATCTTGTATATCAGATATTTACATTACAATTTATAACAATAGCAAAATTACAGTTATGTAGTAACAATGAAAATAGTTTTATGGTTGGGGGTCACTGCAACATGAGGTATTGTATTGAAGGGTTGAAGCATTAGGAAGGTTGAGAGCCACTGTCTCAGAGCAACCCTTCAGAATGCCTCCCAGCTTAACTGTTTCTAGGCTCCCCTCTGTACTGTCCTAAGCCCTGGCAAGCAGTAGATTTTTCTCTAGCACATTGGTTTGCCTGTTTGAGTGTCATGTATAATTGGAAACAGGCAGTACCTAACCTTCTTCTCACTCAGCATGGCGTGATGCCTTTGAGCCCCATCCAAGTCACTATATTTTTAAGGAGTATTTCATAAAGGTTTTACACAGGTGATTTCGGGAGCTGTAGGGCATTGGAAGGAAACCTTGGGTTAGCCCTTGGTGAACGTATTGGCGAGTGAAGATCAGAACTTATCAAAGCCAAAGTCCAAATACAAAATATGCAAAACCGATGGGGGGGGGGAATCTAAAAATACTGCCGAGCTGGATCTTTTCCTCCCATTTTTCACGTCTGCGTTCGTCTTCCCATGATGCCCTATCCATTTGCAATTTAAATCAGAATCACAGCTTTTTAAACCACTCAGACTTGGTAATGTCAGCCAGTCCCTCCCAAGCTGTTGATGGACCATGACAACTAAATATGATACAGTAATACGATGACACCAAAGCCAGAGGGTGGGGTGGGCCAAAACTCCCCAAAGTGTGGGGGAGGCAGCACTAGGGCTTAAAGAATGAGATGGTACCCACAGTCGCCTCACCACCACTGCATCCTGTCACTAGCAGATAATTCGCTTTCCCATGTCACTGTATTTGATTCTCTTACTTGCATCAAGGAGAAAGTCTTAGTTGTTAGAATGGTGTTGTTAGCTCTGAATGAGTGTGTGTGTGTGTGTGTGTGTGTGTGTGTGTGCGCATGCGTGTGTGTGTACTGGAAACTAAACTTAGTTAAGGCTTTACGCGTGCTAGGCAAGCACTCTACCACTGAGCTATATTCCCAGACCTCCAATTGTTTTTATTTTCCTCCACAACAGAGCAGGGCCGCCTCAGGCAGAGCATGGCAGCCAGCAGAGCACGGCAGCCAACCGTGTTGGAATAGCACAGAGCCCACTATTTGGTGATGACTGTTTGTTTTCTCAATTATTTTCTATTTCTGGCAAAAAAAAAAAAAAAGAGCAAGGAATGTCGTTAAGGATGGTGATATAGTTTCCCTCTGGTATGTGTGTGAGTGTGTGTGTGTGTGTGCACAAGTGCAGGGGCAACTGCATATAAAAGCCAGATGTTAATGTCATGTATTTTTCTCAATTGCTCCCCACCTTATTAGTTTTTAAAGATTTATTTATTATTATTTATGTATATGGGCATTGCCTGCATGCATTGCTGCTCATCATGTTCATGCCTGGGGCCCACAGAGATGAGAAGAAGCCATTGGATCCTCTGGAACTAGAGTTATAGATGGTTCTGGGTTGCATGTGAGTGCTGGGAATCATGCTGAGTTTTCTGGTAGAACAGCCGGTGCTTTTAACCACTGAGCCATCTCTCTAGCCCCTACCTTCTATTTGAGGCACAGTTTTTCATTGAATCTGGAGCTCATCAAATTAGCTATATTAACTTGGCAATTCCCCAGAATCCTCTTGTCTCTGTCAGTCCATTGCTGGAATTACTGATGGATAATGCAACTTTATACGTCTTTTATACATAGCTCTACAGATAGACCTCAGGTTTTCATACTTGTGCAGCCAATATTTTCCTGACTGAGTCATCTCCCCAGCCTCCTGAAGTTTCATTTTTAGTAAACTAAGGTGAGTAAAAATGATGAGAGGTCTTTAATAGAATGTAGAGTAAATGATATTTATAGGTATGTGCAAAAGTAAGTCATGAAAATGGTAGAGAAATGGCGGAAGGTTGGGAAACAATATGTTAGCATTGAGAAAGATTGCTGAAAGCCCCACAAATGGGGGGTATATGGACATTGCCTTTGAGGATGACTGATGACTTTCTGACTTGTCGATCACTGACTCTTGGTACTAAGCACACAACCCCATCCTTAACATCAATACTTTGCTTGTTTTTGGCGAGGTCCATGTTAACTTTGGCAGGCCATCTGTTCTTGAGCTGTGGCTGGCTTTTCTTGTCGTGACTCTTCTTTCTTCATCCTCATTCACCCTTCTGAACCCCAATGTTCCTCTATCTTCCCATATACACTGAGTACTGGTCAACAGAGATTCTTCTAGGCTGAGTTTTATACTCCATCCTTGAAAATCCCCCAACCCCTTCTTGTCAAGAAGTTCTCCCTTTCCAGGACAGATTCCATCTACTAAGCCTCCAGAATCAGAGGGACTCTGACATTTAGCGCAAGCAAGATCATCTCTAAAATATGAACCTCTAAGCACTCATGTTGCCCAGATGCTAGGGCCAGGAGAAGTGTGTGGAAGGATGGAGAAACTCAGCTATTGAAAACACAGCAGCATGAACCTGAGGAGTGACCAGGGATGCCTTGAGCATGCACGTGACTGACAATGAACAGCAAAGACTGCTGCCTCTCTTCCTGGGGTCTAGGAATAGAACCAAATAGGACTCACAAATCATGTATCATCCTGGCTCTGGATTATTCTTTTTCTCGTTGGCCCAACTGAAAAGACTGTAGTTTTCCATATACTTATGAAGGTCCACATCATGACAGTGAAAGTTTGTTCTTTTCTTGACAAGGCCACAAATAACCAATAATCATACCCACTTCAACCACAACTCTAGAAGAAGGACCAATGGAGTGACAGTAAAGTCTAACATGGTTGTGTTCAATCGACTCACTTAAGATAGCTATGGGGTAAGAGCCCTTGAGATCTTCATCTCATAAAACAAAACAAAGCAAAAACCTAGGCTTAGGAGAATGGAGCAATGCACATCACAGAGCATCAGTAGCAGAGGGTCAGTGTATCTGCTTCTGAAACCCACTCCCCCAGTTTCAGAGAGACAGGTGACCAGTAACAACCTTCCCACACACTATCTTTGTGAAAAGTTTTGAATCAGTAAGACACAACTACAAATAGGGAACTCACGATCTGTTTTGTTTGTTTGTTTGTTTGTTTGTTGAGGCAAGGTCTTACTGTGTAGCAGACTAGCCTTGAACTTGATACATAGCCTAGACTGCCCTCTAACTTGTGATCCTCCCACCCCAGCCTCTCCAGTGCTGGAGTTATAGGTGTACACAACTATATCTATTATCTTTTAAAGTGAAGGAAGAAAAGGAAGGATGGCGGGGAGGAAAAAGGAAGGATAGAAGAGAGGGAGGAGGGGAGGGGAGAAGAGAGAGAAATGGGGATTTAGTGATACAAAGGTGTTGACATGGAGCTTAGGTCTTTGGGATGAGGCCCTGATTTTTGTTGGCCAACATCATTCATTCACCTATGAGCCACAGAGGTCTCAAGAACACCCCATTTTTGAAGCTTTGGACTAGCACTGTGAGGCTCAGTCCCTGCCTCTAGCTCCCCATGCCATGTTCTGATAGCTCAGGGTGTCCCAATCTTTCTACATATTTCTCTTGGCTTTGGGAGAGGCAGATGTGCCTAGACATGACCTTATTTGAACAGTTGTCATTAGAATGAGTCCCAAGTTCAAGAATCTGTAAGTGCCTTTGACAGAAGTGCCTGTCTCTTAGAAATCCAACATAGTTCTTTCCCTCAGAAAGACTGTGACTAACAGAAAGAGATCTAGCCATGCTTCCTAGGATTTAACTGAGATGTTTGTGGTAGAGAAATACGAGAAAGGCACCCAGAGTGGGGCTGGTGCCACTACAGAGCTCTATGGAGACTTAACTCATTTTTCACAGAATTAATAATTCAGATCCCACACCGTTCCAGTGAGAAGTATCTGTAACTGCAGAGTTTAACCAACCACTTCTGAAGATGGGGATTGATCCTGGGAAATGCTGCCTCCACTTTAAGCCATCTCGCCTGAGCAAAATGAAAGCTGTTAGATGATTTCATATCTTCATTAAAGCCATCAAAGCAGAAACACACTGCAAAGAGGCTGCCAAGGCAGAGAGCATCCCCTATGCTTCAGCAGCCTGGGGGAAGTCCTGGAGAGTTGGAACCTGACTACTTTAAAGCTGTGCTACTGTTCCATTCTGCTGAAAGAATTCACAAGCATCAGTCTCCAATTGGATAATTCCATCATGACAACTACCTTGTCATACCTGTGGGAGGGGCTAGAGCAGAGGAGAAGCTAGGTGACTCGTATACGTGACATGTGCCTTTTTAGGGTTGGACAAGATCCTTCAAAGGATGTCAAGAGGTTATCCAAAAAGTCTATGTTTTAAAATGGGCCCCAAAGACTCCTAGAATGGCACTGCCATCATCCACCTATTTGGGAATGAAGAATCCAGCTTACAGTTGAATGTGGATGGATGCGAATGTGGATGGATGCTTGAAAAGTCAGGCAAGGGGTTGGATTTGGAAGAGTTAGGCTCAAACCTCAGCTTGTCACTTGCAATGGACTTTTAAAGTTTAACAGAGAGAAGCCACAAATGCACTATATAGCTCAGTCATTTGTGCCCAATGGCAACAAGACCTAAATCACCCTGTCACCGCCACCGTCTTGCTTGACTCATCCTTCACACCTTGTCCTCTTCAACCAGTGCTGCAGTCACATTTCCAGACCATGTTGGGCATCTGCCACCATTGCAGAGGCCTCCTTTCCTGTACCTGCTTTGCCCTCCCTACAGAACGGCTCAGCAGAGCCTGTTAAAACAAGGCAGGAGCTAGGCATGCCACTCAGTTGGCAGAAGGCTTGGCTAGCATGCAAAGCCCTAGTTCTGTGCTCAACACTGCATTAAAACACCGACACAGTGTCACTACTCTGCAACCCTAGCGATCAAGAGACATAGGTAGGAGGATCCAAAGTTCAAGGTCATTCTTGGCTACATAGCAAGTTTAAAGCTAGACTAAAACACATGAGAATCTGTCTGAGTAAAAACAAACAAGAAGTCAGATCACAGGATTCTAGAGCTCCAGCCATCCCAGCTTGTTGACTAAGCAAAAGTCAAGGCTCTTGCAGGAATCTCCAAGACCCTGCTTGATCTGCCCCCCAGCGGCTCCCTGAACTAATTACAAGTTGCTCCTCCTTGCTGGACCCACCCTGCCCATTATAGCCCTGAGGGCTGTTGCCATAACTCCACTAACCTTGATGCAATTGAAAGCTTTGTGTTTGTTTTTCTCTTTATCAAAGGTTCTTTCCATTAAATTGCAGAAGTCTTTGTCCTGGGGCCTCCTTCCCATTTTAGCTCAAATATTGCCTTCTCAGAAAGGCCTGTTCTAACCATTGACAGCTGAATGCCTTGCCCCACCAAGCAAATGTCACTATCGCTGACACAAACATTATCTTATTGTTGACCATAGGGGCAGGGGCTTCCTTCTGGATGTTTCTATGACTGCTGCATAGTCTGGTACATAGTAGGTATACAACAGGCATCTGATGACATGGTGATCATGCCCCAAACATGTAAATTTTGTATTTTCACACTCCATCAGAGCCCATAAAGTAATCCAAATAAAGAGATGTAAATTACTAGTGGCCTCAGAACAAACTCATTATCTCAGCCATGCCTCATACCTGAGAATACTCACACTCAACTGTGAAAACCTACTGTGTGCCACATTCCAACTCCAAAGCTCTGGAGATACCAGCAACTGAAACAGGCAAGGTCTCTGCACCCAGGGAACTTTCAAAGTCAAAAGAGAATGATCAAGATCATTTCAATTGTAGCAAAGAAGCATGGAGTAGATAAAGTAAGGCCGTGAAGACGTTGCAGATGGGTGAGGACTGGCTTCCAGCGGATGGCCAAACAAGGGTTTGTTTCCTTTGCTTTTGTGTTTGAAGAGGTGACATGTGCATCAGCTGAAACCTGTGTTACAAAAAGAACCAAATCCGGTAGCCAATGGTGTAGGATGAATCCCAGTGGAGGCGACGGCAGCTGCCAACTCCCTCAAGCAAAGGCCTCAGCTGGGAAGCTTCTCACGGCCCTGTCCTGCCTGGAGGCTTCTCTGTGACTATCCAGGTTCTGTCTGGGAGTTTCTGTTGCTCAGGTCTTCCTAGCTTGTCTTCCCCAGTCAGCTCTTTAGAACAAGACACCTTCTTTCTGAGGCTTAGTATGCGTTTGACACACAAGTGACCAGTCACTCAGCAGATGCCACTTAAATTCTGATTTTGCTGTCTCCAGAAGAGAACTTGTGTGATGGGCATGTAACGTCCCCATGGGGACACCTCTTCATCAGCTGGTAGGACAGCATCTCTGGCTGCCTGCTCTTTGGGGCTCAGATCACACACCATCTCTTCCAGGAAGCCTTCCTTCCTCCAGCTAGATTACATCTTCTTTCCATTCTACTCTTGTTCTCCTGGTCTTCCTATCATGATGCTCCCTGACTTGTGTGTGCAAGTGTCATAAACATCTCAAAACCCATCAACAAGTGAGAATCCCAGAGATAGGACCTGAGCTCTGTTCATCTCTGTGTCACTAGTGTTGAAATCAACAAAAGCTTGATGAAGGACTCAATAGTCAATAATCACAGTTAATACTTGTTGGATAGGTTTTGTATAAGAAATTCTTGGAGTACTTTCATTGCCCATTGAATCTTCACTGCTTCCATACCCATCAGTCAGTATGATTGAGACCCAGAGTGCACACAGAGCCCTGTGCCAAAGAGAAGCAACTGGTTGGTGTGGTAGGTGGACACATACCAGCAAGCAGTGGAGCAGAGATGCAAACACGGTCTTCCTGATCCCAGAGTCTGAGCTTTTGACTGCTGTTTACAACCCATGCCTGTGTCTATAGTTTAGCTTTCTGTAGTTTCTGGTGCAGTGTAATTCAAACTTATTAAGCAATAAATTCCAGAATAAAAGAATTTGTTAGTTTTGACTGTTCGTTACAATGAATAACATTATGGCATTTCCATCCTGATGTATTCTAACTGGGAAATGAATCATCCCATTATGCAATGTATCCACACTGTGTATGCTACCTACCTGTTACTCAGTCACTGCCTCAGTCATCAGATGGACTATCATAAAGTTATTGAGTATTAAGTACCTCCCACAGGTTCAGATGTTGAATGCTTATTTTTGTTGTTGTTGTTGTTGTTGTTGGAATTTTTGTTTGTTTGTTTTTTATCTTGTGGCACTGATTTGAGAGGATCTAGAAGCTGTAGGAAGGGAAGCCTAGATGCAGAAGTAGTTCCTTGGACCTTTCTTGTTTCCTCTCCTCCCCTACCTCGCCTTTCTCCTCTTCTTCTTCTTACTCTCTCTCTCCATCTCTCTTTCTGGTGCCTTCTTCCCTCCCTTCAAGCTTCCTTTTGCCATGAGGTAGGAAGTCCCTCCATCCTACCCATGTTCTCATCACTGTGATGTTCTGTCCAAGTACATGGGACAAATGACCTCTAAAGCTGTTAGCCAAACTACCTCCCTCCTCTCCTAGGCTCATCTCTCGGTGTTCTATCACAGTGATAGGAAAGGTAACTAATGCACACAGTCTCTCAGTACCTATGTTCCACTGACCTCTGCTTTACTCAATCATAATCCTAGATTGTAAGGGTAGTGGGGCTGGAGATTTAGAGATGCCATGGAGAAGCTGTGAAGTATTTCCTTAAATGAAAACCTTAAGGTTGAAATAGATGCTCTGAGAGAGAGACAGAGACAGAGACAGAGAGGCAGACAGAGAGACAGAGATGGGGAGAGAGAGAGACAGAGAGAGAGAGAGAGCGAGAGAGAGAGAGAGAGAGAGAGAGAGAGAGAGAGAGAGAGAGCACAGCTTACAAGTAGTTACAGTAGTACATTGTTACAAATGTTGTTTTCATGGTTATTGCTAGTCATCTCTAACTGTGCCTAATTTATATATCAAATTTTATTATATTTTTGAGTATGAGACAAGCCATAGTGTACATGTTCACACTACCCATGGTTTTAGACATCTACTGGGTGTGTTGGAAAAGCCTGCCAGTGGGGGGGGGGCACTGTAGCTTGTTTCCTTCTTATTTTTAAGTTCATCACATATACCCCTTAAATCTGATTCTCTGTTTGTCTGTCTGTCCATCTGTCTGTCTGTCTGTCACTGTCTCTCTCACACATTATTTATCTATCTATCTATCTATCTATCTATCTATCTATCTATCTATCTACCTACCTACCTACCTACCTACCTATCTTTTCATAGTTTTTTGAGGCTTCCAGCTCAACCAGGAGGCATAACTTCTAAACTTCAATATCCATTCATTTGACTCCAGCCTCACAGTAAATTCAGGGCTCTTAGCCTGGCAGTGGGCCCTGATGGCAGGGAAACACTCAGTAGCAAGAAGCCATCTTCTCAGAATTATTGATAACTACTGCCCCATTAAAGGTAGGACCAGGGAGTCTTGTCGTAGACACCCTGTCATGTCTGTTAACAGGGACTATTTTCTCCAGCGGGTGTACTTTCACTCTTAGCTCGGGGACATTATGCAGACCAGGGAAGTAGAGCTGATGCATTGTTTATAGAAACAACATAAGGTTGGAAGACTATTTTGGCTCATAGTTCCAGCGGGTATCTTCTGCCATGGCAGAGGTGGTATGATGGAGTGCATGGCAGGACAGCAGCAGTTCTTGCTGCAGTAGACCCAGAAGTTGGTATGGGACCAAACCAGGGACTGGTATGGGTAACCAGCAACAGTTCCTCCTCACCCTGCCAAGCTCACTTCTAAAGACTCTACAGTCCAAAGCCAACAGTACCAGCCAGGACTGAACGTTCAAAGCGTAATTCATGGGGGCCACTTCAAACTCAAACTCTAAGATCTCCTGTCTTCACAATGGAATAGAAGAGACAGAATTCTGCAGGCAGAAGGTTTGTGTGGCTGTGCATACATAAGTGTGTGCGTATGTGTGGCCACCAGAGATCGGTTTTGTTGTCATTCTGCAGGAGTCATCTACCATATATTTTCTGAGTCAGGATCTCTCACTGGCGTTACAAAAGTGTTACCATGTCTGGCTTTTACCTGGAAGCTGGGGCTTAAAATCAGGTCTTCATGCCTGCATGGCAAGCATTTTACTGACTGAGCCATCTCCTCAGCCCCAGAGATATATTTTAAATAAGCGCCTTGCCTCATGTAAACCCCAAAATAGATATAGAAATACTCCCGAGCCCCCTCCAGTAGGTTTCTGACTCCTTAATGAAACAACTTTTCTCAGATTTTTACACTGACATCTTGGCTGCAGTTATGCACAATGTAGACTGAAGTGGCTGTCATTGAATGTGTGGCAGCGGTGGCAGAGAGGGTGGGTGGGGGTGGGGAGGTGGGGAGAGTGGCTTTGGCTTATTCTCCAATAGTGGCAATAACAAGGAAGCCTTGCGGTTTAAAATATTTCTTCCTTTAAATGTCTACCACACAGTTTCTTGGGGGAAGCTTGGCTCTTCCGAAGCCTGGATGCCCTGGTGAACATTGTATATTGCAACACTTCTCTTATCACTGTGTTTGTTCTGAGTTTTCTCTTTGGTTTTCTCTCCCAATCATTAGCACATCAAAGGAACCTAAGAAACCCAGAGCCACCGCTGCACTCAGTTAAGTTGGATGTTCTACAAATTCCAGCCATGTTTCTCATGATGTCGGTCATGTCCTGTTGTGTCCCCTCGGAGAATCTGAAAAATGCCACTATACGTCACAGAAAAGAAATCTACCATCATTTTAACTGCGGTTCTATCCCTACTGGTAACGTGAAGGAGGACCGTCTCAGCTTGATACCAATATTTCCTCAACCTATTAGCATCTCCTAATATCCCCAGCTAAAGACAGAGAGTGCTGTAGGTGCGACTTTGGTTAAAAACTCAGTCACACTGCTTTGTTCTCAACCTGTCTGTCTGGAGATTACCTGCAGATTTGATGCTGCTTTCCATTTTGGAAATTTAAATGAAGTCGTTTTGTAAATATATTTGTTTGAAATGTATTTGAATAGAATGCATTGGCTTTACAGATGGATAACATCATTGGAGGGATTCACAAAATGGGAACTTGTCATTTCTTCTCAAAAAAGCAGCTCTGTGACCATAAGGTGAGGCATGTAGGACTTCCCTCATCACTTTCAAGCTGCACGGCACACTGTGCTATTTGCTCCAAAATAGGATCTCAAAACAAACAAACAAAACAAAGATCTTTTCTTTATGAAAGAGTATAATTTTTATTTACTCTAGAGAATTTATTCATGTATGCAATAAATATGATTATATTCACTCTCTATTTTCCTCCTCCAATGCCCTCCATAAACTCCCTAACATCTAAGATTATATAATTTTAAATTTTAAGTTTATTTTTTAATTGATGCATAAAATATTTTAAAATATTAGATAGCAGCCTGATTGGGATCTAGAAAATGTGGCTCAAGGATGTGTTTAAGGGTTGATGGTTCTAGAAGTGATGGACCTTTAAGAGGGAGCGGGGTCCTACAGGGTGCAGAGGCCCCTGGGCTAGAACTAGCCTGAAAGCCTCCTGCTGAGGACTAGCTTTCATGATACCAGAAGGCACCAAGTCAGGTTCCAAAGGAGGGGAGCAACCAATAGTCCTACCAGCAGTGATGGCTATGAACTTCATCAAGGACCAGCAAACCAAGGGTGCAGTAGCCGCTCTCAGACCTTGGTGGTAACCAATGGTTCTCTAATTGGACGTAAAATCCACCTAACAAGAAGGAGATCATGCCTGCTACTAAAAACCTAGCCAAGGGATGGATTTTGGAGGAGAACGTACAGCTGCCACAGCACAATCTATGTTATAAATATTGGTTTTTACACCCGCAAATAAGTGTAGTTTTTCACCCCTCAGAGAAACTTCTCCTCAGAGCAAACCTCTAGAGACTATCACAGAAGACCTCAACCAATCAAAAAGCAGAGTTGTGGATCTGTCACAGTGGATACCTCTATATAATAATACTCTTGCATCTAAAGCACCAGAAGAGGCAATGGAAAGACTGTAAGAATGTGGAGTTTACTGTGAGATTGTGTCTCCTGACAACATTTGGCAGCTACAACCATGAAGCCTCACCTGCACTACTGCCTAACCATGGCATGAACAAGGACAAGGGCAATAGACATGCTGACATGCACTGGGGAAAGCCCAGGAAGCCTCAAGCCTACACCAAGCACTGTAGGCAACAAAAGAAGGCTGAGAACTCGTCTTCCCAGGGGAAGAGCACACCAATTTGTTACCCAGTACCAAATGGTGGGCCGTGAAAACATACATACAATTAATATTATACAGACTGGCTAGTCTATACATAGTAATATACATACCTATATGTGTATATACATATATGTATGTAACAATAAATAATGAAAGAGGAGTCCATGAACTTCAAAGAGAGCAAGGGAGGCACACAAGAGTGTCTGGAGGGAGAAAGGAGAGTGGGAAATGATATAATTATAGTATAATCTCAAAATATATAAAAAAAATTCTTTAAAAAAGAGGTTGGGGAATGCCAGGGCCAATAAGTGGGAGAGGGTGGGGTGGCAGGCATGGGGAAGGGGGAGGCAAAAGGGGTTTGTTCTTGCTTTTGTTTGTTTGTTTGTTTGTTTGTTTTGGAGGGGAAAATGGGAAAGGGAAAATGTACATGTAAATAAAGAAAATACCTAACTAAAAAAAAAAAAAAAAAAGAGGTTGGGTTCTGTGGAAGGTGTTAGGTCCCTTGGAGAGAATAGGAGTCTAGACCCTTTCTCTCTGTCTCCTGTTTGTCCTTGGAGAGAATAATAGGAGTCTAGACCCTTTCTCTCTGTCTCCTGTGTTCCAGCCATGAGGTTAGGGCTTTGCCCCCCTACTTAGCATGGTTGACTGCCTTGGCATGTACTGTAAGAATGGAGCAATGGTGAGCTGAAACCTTTAAAACTATGAGTCCAAATAGTCATTTTCCTTTCTAAAGTTGCTTGTCTCTGGTATTTTGTTACAGTAGTCAAAGCCTAACATAAGGGATTCATTACCACCTGATATTTCAACACACACAGTGTGCTACACATATGTTAGGTTAAACATATGTCTCTTCAAACATTTATCAGTTCTTTATAGTGGAGCATTCAGAATTCTCCTAGTTTTTTTTAATTGTGGCATGCATTGGTGTCATTTTTATTCACTCTACAATGCACTAGCTCACCAGAACCTTGTGCTCCTGTCTGTAACTTAGTGCTCATTGATCAAGCCTCTTTCTTCTATGCTTGGCTCAGTCTCAGCTAAACATCCTTGCAATTTTAAATGAGATCACTGAAACACAAATATTAAGAAATGACAAGAGAGGATGTGCACTATAATGACTGAAGTCTAGAAAATGCTGGCCTCATCCCTCCAAAGTGGGAGCACTGCCATGGATTGGGAGATAGTAGAGGACATCCCTCCAGACTCCACCTAGAGCAGAGATGGGAGCTGAGCAAAAACCATTGTCAGAGCCTCTGGCTGGAAGTTTGAGAAGACACAACAGCTAATGTGTACATAGGAACCCTACATGATGCCAAAGCCCCCACGACCAAACCACCACATCTGGCCATGTCTCCTGGAAGAATGTGCTCACGCAGAGCCCTCAGCTCCCCACCCTGTCCCATTATCCCACAGAGAAAGCTCTGGGGAGTAAAGCATTGGACCAACAGCCCAGCTGTGTAGCCTGACAGGCAGCAATTACCTCTGAAATGCTAAGTTATTTCCACTCACTGGTGGCTTTTACCCACCTTGTCAAACTGCTCATGGACTACAAAGCTCTCCAGCCCATCAGCACAGCCCATTAGGAGAAAAGAGTGGCAGCAGAGCCAGCCCACAGCAGCCTGGCACTGAGCCTGGCCAATGGTGGGCGTTTGACAAATAAATGGATTAACCCACCTCAGAGTTAGCTTTGGGGGAAATGGTGGGTGCCACCGACTTAGCTTGGCTGCATGAACTTTTAGACCCCTCTGGCTTGACTCACAGCCTGTGAGTGTCTGCTTATCTACCTCCCTCTTCCTTGCCCACTGGCTGTGAGCCATCACACAGAGAGCTGGCCTCCCCTCCAAGTCCTCCAGCAGATCCGGATCAATAGGGAGCTGTGTGCTTCCGCCCCTCCACACCCACTCTGTCACTCAATCATTCAGAAATGATTCATGGAGGGCTAACCAAGGGAAGAACTCTATTCAACACTGCTGAACACGGGATGCAGAGAACATTAACAATGCCTCAGGAAATGGCACCTATTGGCATTGACTGTGTACCAGAATGGATAGGGGCTCTTGGGATGCTCCTCCCAATCTATGTAAGTAGGTGCTGCTTTACAGCTCTGCCCATGGAGAACATCACAGCAGCTCATCTCTAATGGGCATACACCCCACCCCCTCCCTAGTAGTAAAATAGATGCTTTCAGGGAGATGGCATGGGTAACACTTGAAATTTCAAAATGACTACAGTTCCCAACAGAGGCACCCCCCAAATCCTGCCTCCACCCCTACCTTACCCCACCCCACCCCCACTGCTGGATACAGAGATTCCATGTTGGGTATTTTTCCCATCTAGTCAGTAGTTCTTCGGAAGACTGATAGATTTCAGGGTAACTGGGGAAGCCATATTCTTAAGGCAAGAGACAGCTTGCTGAGGGATGATTTTGCAACCAAGGTGGAACCAGAGTAGTTCATGGAAGCCAGGGCATCAATCATTCATTGTAAGACATTCTAATCTCAGAAAAGTAAAACAAAAACAAAATCAAAACAGATATGCTTCTTACCTTCTCTAGTAAATGTTTTGTTTTGTTTTTCTATTTTAACACCATAAACAGTATTAAAAATGTGTACTCAGAGAAAATCTCAGGGCCTGTCGGGGTCTTCTTCACAACTCTAAGCAAAGACCTCTGGGGGAAATCTCATTCCTTGTTCCCAGATTATCCAGGCCCTCAAAGCCCCAAAGAGAGCTCCAGCTCTGCCTACCAAACCTTCCTGAGTACCAACAACTCCTGTGGCCCATTCAGTGACTGAGAAGAACAGTATGCAAGCTGGAACTAACTGATAGACCTCCAGTGTGCTGTGAGGCTGATAGATGCAGGATTTCCAGACTCAGCGGCTTCATTTCATCAGAATGTATCACACTTCCCTGGAACCATGCAAAAACAAAAACAAAATCCTCCTTATAAAGATGTGTCTGCAAGGATGCTGTGCAAGAAATCACACATGTTGGGGCAGGCAGAGGTCACAGATCACCAGTACATACAGTGATCATAGATCGGTCTGTTTCGTGTGTGGTTCATTTTGTTAGGAGATGGCAAAGCCTTCTGTGTTCCCTTCTCCATGCAGAAGGCCCCTGTCTTCTGCCTGTGGGCTTCCTCCTAAGGCTTGCTGTGCCAGAGTTTGGCTTTGCTGTTACATATGAGTCACTGCTTTACATGAGCTTGATGATGTGATGGATTTTTATCCTGTGCTTTTCCCTCTCTGTCTTACTTAGAGCATTACCTCTGGGGCAAATCCTGTGTCCGCTTGTCTTATATAGTCCGAAGAATACACCGACACTGAGCGAGAAAGTAAACAGAGATAAGAGATGGCGTCTAAAATTAATAACAAGTTGGATGCCAGTGTAGAGTCAGTTATCATGTATTAACTTTCTCCAGTTGGCATTTCAATGCATTTAGCAAAGATTCCCTTCCTCCCCATATGTCCACACGGCAACCCATAGGACTAGCTGAAGTGAGATGCTTGAAACAGAACTCACCTTCCTCTCGAACCCTAAAGACTCCTGGACACGATACTGTTTATTATGTCGCTAAAAATGACAAACATTTCTAATAGGCTGGATCCGAGGCAAACTTGCGCAAAACAACAGTATCTTATGTGAAATCTTAGGTACATTGAGTGTTTCCACATAAGGTGCCCTACATGGTTTTCGCATGATATAAAAGATCAGGTCAGGCATTGGTCTTGTCTTTAAAGGTGAATAGTCAGAAATATGAGGTAAAATTCTATCAATGCAGAGTTAAGAAACAGAAGATGATGGAGAGGGATGGGGAAGCAAGAAGCAAGGGAGGGAGAGTGAGGGGGCAGAATACAGAAAGGAAGTAAGAAAAGGAACCATTGGGCTGAGGAAGTGGCTCCGTTTGTAAAGTGCTTGCAGTGCACACAAGCATGAGGGTTGTCAGTCCAGGTCCCAGAACTCACAAAAACCCCGAAACCCAATAGCAAGAACCTATAATCTCTTTGCTGGGGAGCCATTTCCCTGGAGCTTGCTGGTCATTCTCCCTAGAGAAATTATTGAGTTTCAGGTTCAGTGAGAGACCCTGTTTCCAAAAGACAAGGAGAACAACTCAACTTCTACCTTTAATTCATGTACTTACATATATCTATGGACTCACAGACACACACATGCATCACACACACACACACACACACACACACACACACACACGTGAAAAAAAAGGGAAGTGTGAAATCATTTCTTTAGCAATGCATTCTTTGGCCACATTTGGCGGTGGAGGCAGGTACTGCTCTAACAGTTGTGTTAGCAGTAATAATAATGGCAATCACAGGAGTGCTGGCACATAACAGTAGCAATTGTGGCAACAGTAGTAACATCATTCGCTTATCTTAATATACCAAATCCACCCCCCCATGGTACTTTCATATGCAATGTTCCATGCATTCTTCAAACCCAAGACAATCATTATGGGCTTCATTCCCATGAAAAGACAGCTGAAACTCAAGGTGACCATCTTTTTCCAAATTGCACAGCATCTAAAGAGATCATCTTTGGTCATTGACACAGTGGGTTGACCCTCATCAACTTCGTATCCCATTTCCTTTTTTTCCAAGCAGCTAGTGGCTCCCACCCAGTAACCTCTCGTGTCCATAAGCTTGCATCTGGGAGGAAATTTGAAGAAAGGAACTCAAGCCAGACAGATAGGTGAGGTGTGATCACGAAAGAGTCTCAGAGGGATTCCTCTGCAGAGAGCTGGTTTCTCTGCCAGTCACTTGACTTGGTGATTCCCAAGAAGGGATTAGGGTCCAGGAACAAAGAAGATGAGGGCTCTGTTGGCTTGTCCCCTTTTGCTGATGGTGTCTCTCTGGCTGTATCAAGTCTGCCTTCATGGAGGAGAGGTCTCACCTGTAGCTTGATGATGGCAGTTCTTATTTTCCCATTGTCTATCTGCATTTAAACCATCTGGCCTAAGAAGTGCTCCGGGGCAGAGTATCATGGACTCCACTGCGTTCATGGGCTTCTCCCTCGGAAACTGAGGCCACAGCAGTGGGTAGAAGGCTGACTCCTTGAACACAGAGTGTAAAGAATCCCAAGAATCCCCATAGTTTCTGCAATGACTGCTTGTTACTCAAGTGATGATAAAGGATAAAACAGAAACAGCGCACAAGTAGGGGAGTATATTACCTTTTGTGGAAACAGCAATCCCTATGTGAAATACTGACTTTGGAGGGGGCTGGTTTGCAAACCCCCACCCCCATCAAAAGCACAAACCACACAGTCCTTTCCCGAGGGCTATCCACTTCCAAGACTCCCTGGGAAACTGACAGGTATCATAGTTATGACCAGACCTCCAGGCTAATCTTTCCTTTAAAACTATCAAGAAGCAAAGGGTAGAGGGGGAGGGGAGAGAGAAAGAAGTGGAGCTGTCAATGTGCTTCATGTTAAATAAAACCTACCAAGATTCAGCTGAGAATTTTAGCAGAATCCAAATGTGCTAGGAAAGAAAGAAAAAAAAAAAAGGCATGGCTCCCATCTCCAAGGTTCACAGCTAAGCTGGCTTAGAATCACACATGCCAAGGTTAAAAATAAAAAGCAGTCATCCCTGAATGACACAGGCTCCAGAAAGGAAGCCTGAGGTATGCTGTTTGGTGGAGGAGGGAGAACCGGGGAAGAGCCTGGGTTCAATATAGAGGTGTTTATGGGAGGGTGCATCACCTAAAAGCTAGATGCTCAGAATTTTGCTATTTTGCACTTAAAAAGCACTTCACCGTGGGAAAATGTTTCATAACAATCTTCATATTTCCATCGAGGAAACCCTGGCATGTAGTGAGCATGGCTGAGGATGACCACGAGCAGGGGCACTGGTGTTCGATGCTTCTGCAGCCTGTACCCTGGGGTCTGGTTCAAACAGTCTTTGCACATAACTAGATGGAACACCTATGGGTCACAGTCCAGAAAGCATGGTGGGCCATCAGCATTGGCACGAAGCCACAGCAGACTGTGTGCCAGCAGTTCCTTGCTTGGCTCCACTACAAACTATGTGTCTGCCTCTTGGGGCTAGCACATGTCCCACCCCTTGCTCCTAACAGTCATAGCTGCTGCTGGCCAGGGCTAGCTGAGAAAGGTGACAAGGCATTCCTGTGGAGCCCTCCTCCTCCTTTTTTTTTTTTTTTTTTTTTTTTTTTTTTTTAATCCAGAACTCTCTGTTATGACTCCATCAGGATCATCTTTCCAATGAAATTATCCTTCATCCAGTGAGTAAAGGGTCTCCTTTCATATGAAAAATAAAAGAAATAGCCTCCGCAACTGTGGCAGCTACCATGGCATCCTTCCAGAGTTGCATTACTGTTCAGAATTGTCTAGAATGTCTTCAGGTAGATTCCCTGACATCTCTGAGGTGCACACACTATACTCTAGCCCCAGAGGTGCCCTGATTCAGTCTCTCTATGGACCTATCCTGCAATTCTGCACCACAGAAGGTATGAAGGCCAATGGACACCAGAGGCACTGGAGAGTGAAGGCTACCTACCACCCCAGTGAAACCTCATTGTAGGTCCAGACACCACCCTCTGGGGGAGGGAGGGACTCTAGCTGGCAGAAGGCCAAGGGAAGAGTGGACATTCTAGCTATGCCTGACTACTCCTACGATCCTACCTAGCCTTCACCTGAAGCGCCCACCTATCTTCCAAATCCCTCTGTGGGCTACTGTTTTAAAAACATACCCAAGGGTCATTTTTACACCTTTCAAATACTTTGAAAAAGACTGGGCAGGCAAACAGGGCAAGAACTATTTTCCAGCCCCTTGTGATTGATGGTAAAAGAGATGCTAGAAGAGTTTGAGGAACTTGGCTCAATGTAAGTGTCAGAGACAGGACCAGAATCATCGAGGGTTCCTCCCTACACTCCAAGCTCACCAACTGGGGACTAGAACTGCTAGGGGAGTGAGCCCCAGAATATAGAGAATATCTGCAGCAGAGACTGGCATTCTCCTCATTGCAAGAACGCAGGACATACTCTCATTTTGCCCCAAGTATGGAAACCTGCCCAGGCGGAAATCACCACAGAGGGCCTTTGTGGGAATTTCCCTTTCTCAACGCCAGGTGCCACACAGGCCAGGGAAGATCAGCTTAGGGATAGAAGCAGAGCTGTGGTCAGACAGCATTTTTTTTTTTTGCCTTAGGCAACCAGCCCCATCCGCCCTAAAAAAACTGGACACAGAAGGCAGCCCTCCAGCCAGCACCTAGTTTTGACTGGAAATGTCCCCTACCTTCCATAGACTCCGGAGACTAGAGAGAATGCGCTTTCCCTTTGCGCTTCAAAGAACCTCATGAAGAGCCAATCTCTGGGAAGTTCTGGGTGGACCCTCTAGAGTAATCACCCCACGTCCCATTCGCCCGCTTAAGAAAGGCAAGGAATGGCTCCAGGGATGGAGCGAACCCAAAGCTCAGAGGGGAGCTGTCATGACCCTCTTACCTGTACCAGTCCAGCCCTCGTCCGTAGTTCCTGTCGAAGAAGTGGGGCTCGGTGCCCAAGGCCCGCACGTCCGGGTGCACGCGGATAAACTCTAGCACAGCCCGGGTTCCCCCTTTCTTGACGCCCACAATGAGGGCTTGGGGCAGCCGTTTGGTGCCTGGCTTCGGGGAGCCAGAGTGGTTGGATCCGGAGATGCGCGGTGCTGGCGCGGCAGCGGCGGGCGCGCTGGGAGCGCTGGGCTCACTGGGCGTCGGCCCCGGGGGATCACACGGGCGGGACTTCGCCAGAAGTTTCTGACCGCTTGCGCTGGGGCCGCGGAGGCAGCGCGGCGCGCCTAGCAGGCGGCTCTGGCCCAGACCGTCGCAGCAGCACAGGAAGCTGTAACACAGGTAAGTGCAGGACAAGGACAGTGTGAAGGCGAAGAGCAGCCTGCGCGCTCTCCGCGGCTGAGGTGGCCCCGCGCGGCCCAGGACCCTATAGGCCATAGCTCCATGGGCCCGCGCCGGGGGTCATGGTTTCCGAGGTGGCACCTGCGGCGGAGCTGCTGCGTGGCTCTGCGATTGCCTAGAGGGCTCGCGTGGCGCTCTCCCCGCCGTGCGGGTTAGGCGTAGGGGATATCATCTCCTCTGGGGGCAGCTGGCCTGGGCGAGCACCGTGCCCGGGGGTCCCGGGTACGGTGGCTCCTCGGGGACCAGGTGGCTGCATTGCCAGCATCTCCCGGTACTAAACGATGGGGGCTCCGGACAACCAGGCAGCTCCCGGCACTCTTCGACTCTCACGCGCGTCGGGTTCGGAGCGCGCCCAGCGCCCGAAGCCCCATTCCGGATGCTCCGAGCGCCTTTCAGGGGACGCTCTCTGGCCGCGCGGCAGTGCCGGCGGGAGGATGCGCGGACCGGACGGTGGCGCTGGCGCCGGCCGCGTTCTGGCTCCTCGGGAAATGCCGAGTAGAGCGCGCTACCGGCTCTATTTAAGGAGTCGCCTGACGTCAGCCGCGCGGGTCCCCCGAGCCCGCGCCGCGCCCGGGGACCTGGCCCGCCCCTTGCACCCTGACTCTTATTCCTCTCAGGTACAACACCGCCCCTGGTCCTCCCCATGCAGACTGCTCTTTACGGAGCCTTGGCCAGCTTGGGGAAGGGAGGGGAGGGTGGGCTGGTATATCGTATACTCCTGCAGGAGACTGAGCAGCCCCATCACTCTGGCCTCTGGACACCTGAGTCGAGATTACGCCAACACCCACCCTAGACATAGACCCGGGTGCTGATGCAAACACCCAACCCTGATACTCGGTTCCACTACACTTACCCACACATGCACCACGCACACACTAGCACAGGAGCCAGCTCACTCTAATCCGGACACTCCTCAACACTCCACAGAGGGTGGAGAGAAGACTATCCCTAACCCGAGGATAGGAACACAACAAGGACACACCCCATCCTCAGCCATCTCGCCGAACCAATACACACAGCCTGGAATCCGGCATCGTGCAGTGTGCGCACACGCCTGGGACCCGGGCGCACAGGCAAAATGGATGGGTGGAGGAACGAAGCGAGAGTGAGATTCCGTGACTAGTTACCGAGTCCCTAGCACCCGCGCGCTGACTCACACCCAGTCGGCTCTCTCTGTCTCGCACCCATGGAGCACAAACCTCCATCCAATTCTCACACCACCTCATCACCACCACCCCCCGATCTCCCCTACTGGGCCTGGAAATCAAGCTAGCCCCAGAGCCTCAGACTTATTCATCTTTTGCGGCCGCCCCCTAGCGGTGGCCTGCTCCCCGGGGAGCTGTCCAGGGTACCAGAGGCTCTCTAAGGGCCAGTGTGTAACTGGTTTCTTCACAGTGACAATGTAGGACGAAACAAAGGACCGAGCACTTCTACATCCAATGATTGCCAAGAGGATGTCCGCAGAACAGCTCCCAGTGACCAACCCTAGTTGGTTAGAACCCTATGTCCCAGGTGGGAATTCCATCCTCTAAAAACCTGGACTAGTCTTCCCAAAGTGAAGACCTTCACAAAAATGGCTGGATGACCCCACCAGCTTCTGATAGGCTGACGATGACTTTAGGACAAGGTCTGTGTATTCTTGCTCAATCTGGGAAATATGTTCTGTTTCCAAACCAAGCCCATCCCTAGAAAACTTAAACCAAACTCTATACTGTAGGGACTAGTTTCTAATGCATGTTAATGTGTGATAAGTAATTTGATAACTGTTAAAGCCTACCATATTATTACCATTTCCCCACATTTCTTTGGATTATTTTTAAAAAATAAATTTCATATCAATTCCAATCTCAGCAACTCCCAGAACCCTCTAACATGTTCCGCCCCAATTTCATTTCTTCTTCTCCCCTCCTCTTTTCTCCTCCTTCCTCCTCCTTCTCCACTTCCTCCTCCTCCTCCTCTTCACTTCCTCCTCTTCCTCCTTCTCCTGTCTTCCCCTTCTTTCTTTTTCTCTTCCTCATCTTCCTCTTCTTCAAAAAATAATCCACTAAGTTCAATTGTTAATTCCCATAGCTTATTGGGTGTGGGTCCATCCATTGTAGCATGAGCAACTTACTAGTCACCATATCTATGAAGAAAAAAGACTCCCCCAGAAGCCACCAACTGCCAATAGCTTCCCATCCAGGAATGGGGCCTCATGAGCTCCCTATTAGTCTATGCTGGGAGGTTGACTGTCTTGACCTTGTGTGGATGTTGTGCAGGTAGCCACTGTTACTGTGAGTTCATGAAGGCAATGACCCTGACATGTTCAGAAAGCATCACCTCACAGTCCTCCTTCTTATCCTCCAGTTCTTGTATTCTTATATTCCCCTCCTCTAATGTTCCCTGAGCCTTGAGAAGCATGCGCTGTAGATATCCTTTTTAGGGCTGGGCATTCTCAGTCACTTATTCTCAATGCTTTGACTAGTTTTGACTCTCTACATTAATCCCTCCCACTGAAAGAGAGAGGGAAGAAGGGAGGGAGGGATATTGGAGACAGAGAGAGAGAGAGAGAGAGAGAGAGA